>JAHDVE020008277.1:0-207809 GCA_022606495.2 Halesus radiatus
GTTGCGTAACTGATAATACTATTTTGTTGTTTTGTACCAAATAAACTTTAGATATTAGATTAATCAGGACAGCTATAAAAGTGGCTGCCTCACCCTAAGTGAATTAATCTATCTTGTCGAGTGAATCCAAGCAGTTGCTTGTCGTATTGCTCGCATGATAATTCCTTTTGAAATTGTACGTTACTTGTTGTATTTTATAATGTTATAAAATAAAGGATAATTAAATCCAAATATTGTTTAATTCTTTGAATCAAAGTGAACAAGAAAAGTTAACTGGCGCCCAGTACGTGGGTCATAAAATTCGGGGAAGCTGTTAAACTTGGCCGTAGCCAGGACTCCCTAGGTGTTTTTAAATACCTCAACGCGAAGGACCAACCAAAAAAAAATCGTTAACTGTGACAACATTCATGTAAGTACATTTTTCAATTGTTCGTCTATCCCATCCGTACGATAAATCCTTTCCCTACCTTATCCAAAAGGTTAGAGATAAAATCCATAAAAAAAAAATCTTTTTATAAAATGGCACAGCCAAACGAGAGATCCGCTCTCCAATACTCAGAGTCGATTCTGGAGTATGACGGTTCTGCCCAAGATATTAATTTGTTTATAAAATCAGCTAGGGGTTACATTGCACGAAAAGGCAATACCCCAAGCAATGTCGAAAGAGTAATTTCGAGATTGCGCGGCAAGGCATTACAGGTGATCCTTATGAACGATCACGAAAATAATATCGAAAAAATTTTGGAATCGTTAAAAATTGAATGTGGTGACAACAAGTCGGTCACATTACTTCAGACCGAACTAATTAACTTCAATCAGGGAAATAGAGATTTCGGAACCCTGATTCATGAAATGAATCAAATATTATTTTCAATAAAAATTAAAATTTCGGACCAATATGGACCAGCGAGTGCGCAGCTCCTAATGGAACCATATAAAGATACGGCACGTAATACGTTGTTAAATTTTTTACCCACACATATTAAATGTGCAAATCTAACAAAAAATTACGACACCCTGTGTGTTGAGATACGTATGTTGGAGGCGCATGGTGAACTCCACTGTAATAGAACATTTAATAACCCACAATATAATCCAAACGGTCATAGAACGAATCATACCAATTTTAATAATAATAATAATTATAAACCGTGGCAACACAATAACTTCACGAACAACAAACCCGGACAGAATTTCGGGGTTCGAAATAATATGCAACAACAAAATAATTATAAATATCTAGGAAACCCACAACGCCGTAACGAGGATGTTAGTATGAGGACAGCGCCTATGCCACGCTCGTTCAAAGGCCCAGTCATAGACTTGGGTAATGGACGTACGGCACAGGAGCTATTTCAATGTGATCACGGAGGCCAGGATTTTTGGGCGAACGAAGAAGATCCCCAAAAAAACCTCGTCCAACTAAACCACATTCATTAATTTATTTATTGTAATGGACTTCCATATGTAGAAGCTCCATAAAACATAAATTTTTAATCGATACTGGTAGTTCAAATCATTCAGGCTCTCCTCATATATATATATATATTTTTTTTGCAACTAAATTAACAAAGAATTTTCGGTACGAACGGCGCACACCATAACGACCCATAGAGGTACGGTTGTGACGCATTTTGAAAAAAAAAAAAAAAAACTCCAACAAAGCAAGTTCAACTGTTCCATGTAATGGACATAATCGAACTTGATGAATTATTGGAGAATAATGAACGTGGCTGCACAAATCATGTAGCCGACTTATTATCTAGAGTAGAGATCCATCATAGTGAGGTTAGTGATGATCAATACTCGTTACGAGTAGAAATCACTTCGGATGCCCAGAGTGTCGCCGACACCATGCATAGCCATGTGGACGATAATGGAGGAATCCCGATTCGTCACAAGCATCCACCCCCACGTATGAATAGGATATTTACAGAATCATGTAATCAGGAATTACGTAAATTGAAAACAAAAGAAGCAGGTACGGATCATGTTTGGTGTATCCCCCTCGATAATGCGCAATGTATATTTTTAAATTATGTAAAATATTTAAACAAGAATACATATGCGGTAATTATCAATGACGACAAGTTATACCAAATCGTCAGTGAATGTTGTAGAAAAGAACTGATTACAGTTATATTTTAATTACAATAAATTTATAAGAAATAATAATGTAACCTTACCTAATGTAGGCTTAGAACGTTTAAAATATTTAATTGACCATAATAAAGCATTGATAGATAACCTTATTGTAACTAGACATAAACGAGGTCTTACAAATGGTATCGGGTCGGTAATTAAATTAATAACGGGAAATTTAGATGATAATGATATGAATAAGATAACGCAACAAATGGAAAGTAATCTACATTTGAATCAACAACGAATCTCTGTTACTTCGAAAACCTTAGAAGATTATTACACTAAACTTAAAAATATTTCACTTAACCAATTAGTTATATGGGCTCAAATAAGCCACGATCATTATGAAGATCAAACTGATTTGTTGATCACACATTTAATTTATCAAACGGAAACAATAACTGAATTAGTAACTAGAATCACGGAAGCAATTACCTTTGCCGCTCATGGAATGTACCACCCTAGCATTATTAAACCAAAAGTCTTCATGGACTCAATATCACAAATAAATTCAGAAAACTTATTTTCTAAAGACTTTGATATTATTCAACGCTTTTTACAAGTTCAACTCATAAAAACCAAACAAACCTTGCATTTTATTCTATCCCTTCCACTAGTAGAGAATACAATATACATGTATAATGAAATTATTCCCATAATATCCAAACCAGGTACCCAATGCTTCCAACCCCACCTCCCATCCAGACGAATATTGAGAGATGGAAAACAAATGTATGTCGCAAGCAAATGCCAAATAATCTCAGACCAAAACAGCTTATGTAACAAAGAAGTAAATACCATTGATGATTGCACCACCTTGGTGTTAGAAACCCAAAACGAGCAGAACTGCAGCCTTCACAAGATCACATGCCCAGAAGAATATACCCATATTATAGGAGACAATATGATGTATGTATTTCGTGACAAGCCCACCCCACTACAAGCACATTGCCCACAACATAAACAGAGTATTGTTATTTCTAAATCAGTACTCGTGACCAACGATGAATGCAGCATACAAGGAAAAACATTTAATATGGGACGGACTATAAACAAGGAAACATTAGTCATTACGTATTCCAGAGAAGAACTACATGTATTACAGTTACCCACATTACATATGGACGAAATAGAAAAACCACACGAAGATTCCAGCATCACCACCAACGTGACAGAAACCACCTCCACCAGTGGAAGTCTACATATCACACTAACAAGTTGCCTAATAATAATGGCAATTGGATATATCCTATGGAAAATATGTAAACTCTTCGCATCCCGAAGGAGTTCCCATTTAAAGGGGGGAGAGTTAACTACCCCAGCTGACCTTCACCTCCAAGAAGACAACACAGGACGCCCCGTACTTCATTCCTCACTTCATCTTGTCTAGTAGATAAAATAGTGCATTGAACTCTCAAATAAGATTACATTATCTAGTTCCGTCTTATATCGATGCATATGTACTCAATACAAAACGTCAACATCCGTTGCGTAACTGATAATACTATTTTGTTGTTTTGTACCAAATAAACTTTAGATATTAGATTAATCAGGACAGCTATAAAAGTGGCTGCCTCACCCTAAGTGAATTAATCTATCTTGTCGAGTGAATCCAAGCAGTTGCTTGTCGTATTGCTCACATGATAATTCCTTTTGAAATTGTACGTTACTTGTTGTATTTTATAATGTTATAAAATAAAGGATAATTAAATCCAAATATTGTTTAATTCTTTGAATCAAAGTGAACAAGAAAAGTTAACTCGCGCAAGGAATCGTTTTACGAATACTTTTACCTGCCTCTGCCTGGTGTACGATTGTGCATGATTGTGTATTGTGTACTGTCAATATTTTCTATAGGATTTCCATTGGACCGTTAGGAAAATCTTCCCGGCAACTGTGGCGAGTTCCATTTCCGTTTCCGCCCCCCATTTCCCCCCGTTACTTTCAGCGGGAAAGATTTTCATTTCCCCGCCAATTCTTATCTCAAAAATTCTAGGAATAAAACGGCGCTTGAAATATTCTCAATATCCAATATTTTACAACGGATATTGGTCGCATTTGCTACGCGAATAATTTTACATAATCCTCGGGGGCTTAATATTGTCAAGAAAATAACGATGGGAATTTTCTTCAAATCATCGAGGAAATTTATACAATCAAGTTTTTTTAATATTTCTGTTGGAACGTGTTTTTTTGTATCACCCTTTTCATTTCCTTCACCCCTGGCATGAAAAATATTAAAATATGAGCTACACGACTTTTGTTATAATTTTTAACATTTTCATTTACTTGTTATTTTGAACTGAATAAAATCGCTTCTGTCTGAAGTATTAACGAGACTGAGCAAATTGTTTTTCTTTCCATTGTGTAGTTTTTCTTTCCCATGGAAATAAATAAAAACAAAGCCGTAATTTTAAAGCGGGAATTGCAACATTGGAAAAGGAGAGTTCCGGAAAACACCCTAGAAACTCGCGACTCCAGTGTCACTTCCGGCTATCACGTCCCACCGGAAGCAAAAAGATTGTATCTAAATTAGATTTACGGAGTGTTGGAGAGGAAGCACATAATGTTCCATGTAAATTTTATTACGGTTATATTTAATAAGCGGGCTGCTACGATAAAATAAATAATTTTTTAAAAATCTCCAGAGCCCTGGGAACACTTCTTTTTTTTCTATATACTAGTAGAAAGGCTATATATGATCAAGACACTCTGAAATGGAAGTCGTGAAAAGTAAGTGTAACAAAATATTCCACTTATTTTTATATACTCTCTGTAAAAAAAATTATTATATTAAATAAAAATAAAAAATAATAAAAAAAAAAAATGTTATAAACCAACTACTACGCGTATTAAACAAAATCTCTAAAATCCCCCATTTGGTTCCCTTTACTATCGGAGGTTTCCAATCATCGGGGAAATCTTTACCAGGTAGACTACAGTCCCAAACTACTCATAATTGTAGGTACTGTCATCTGAACAGCTGATATTGAAATTGTTCAGTTTCGAAGCCAGGAAGTGTTGGGCCTTCTTTTATTCTTATAAGTTAGGTGATATTATTGTCTTTGTTTTGTAATGTGTCGAAGATACTGGTATAAGTTTTTACTTATTACTGTTTGAATTTATATTCGTAATGTGTCCAAGATATTGGTATAATTTTTTACTTTTTACTGTTTAAATTTGAATTCGTAATGTGTCGAAGATATTGGTATAAATTTTTACTTATTACTGTTTGAATTTGTATTCGTAATGTGTCGAAGATATTGGTATAAATTTTTACTTACTGCTGTTTGAAAAACATTGAAAATAACGTCGAAAGAGTTGAGTTGACATAGAAATTGAATATATAAATAGTTTAACAAACAGATTTTCTTCATATTTTGGAAATAGATTTTTAACTTTTTGAAGCAATATGAAGTTGTAGTAATGTGTATACACCGGTTTATCTTGTAACACGTCAACTGGTTTCGGCATAAACTAACAGTGTATCATTTAATAATAATAATATTGTGTTATTATTTTTTTTTATGGCAAATAATGGTTTTTTTTAAAATTTAATAATGTTATTTACTATTTATTTTGTTGATTTTCATTAAATATAAAAAATATGTATTAAATGGAGTTCTACGAATTAAACACAAAAACAATTAATTAGCAAATAATGATATCCTCACTGGGATTTCCCGTGCTGAGGATTTCATTTATAAAATACGTTATATGGTATTAAATTGATGTGCTTGTTGAAAAAAATAAACTAATTGTAAGGTGAGGGGTTTTAAGTTCAGTTTAGTGGTTTCGGTATTAGTCTGTATTTGGTGTTAATATATGATATTTTCTATTTCAGTTCTCCCTATGTAACATATCCAGTGTTTTATTTGATTTTTAAAAATTTGTTATGGCTGTTGTGATGTTTGAAGGATAGTGGAATTTTATTGCAGAGTTTAGTACCATAGCATAAGAAGTATTATTAAATCTACTCCAAATTAGCTGTGTTTTAAAATAATCCATTAGCCAAGCTCTGTATTACTATTGATAAAAGCAAAGCTGAAAGCAGGGTACATAGAGCATCACAACCCTAGAGCGAACAAGTATCATTATTCCCGTTGAAAGATGGATCTGGCCACTAAACTGGAGTGCTCTCTCCGCGTTTCTGTTTTTATACGCGATATATTTTATTTCATATTCCATCCCATATTCGTTATTCCCTGACAGCTGTCCTCCCGCTACACGGCCCTAGGTATTCCACCATCAGTCACACCAGTCGGGGAGGCGTGACGTCACGGGGAAATAAATACTAAATGCTTTTGGCAGAAAGAAAAACATGAAAGGGGATCGCAGCATTCGGGAATATTACTTTATTCCAAATACTGCTTTGTAATAAACGAGGTTTCGTGGCGTTTTTGTATTTTTTAATCAAAGTACGGGGAAACCGATTTAAAGAGCGCACGTTTGAAAATATTTGAACACGCCGATAGTGTTTCAAATTCAGTGGCAGCTCATTTTTTTGAGTGTGCTAGAGTGCTAAGATCGAAAAAACAGATTTATTGATCCCAAAACAATTTTTTTTTTCAAAAACCGTTTTTTTGTATGAAGGTTTTCAGAAATTTTCAGTTTGGCAGTGCCCTTCTTAAAAAAGTTTCTTAGCACTTATCATCTTAGCACTCTCGCACGCTAGATTCAAATTGGTTAGAAATAGTTTGGAACACCCGCCCGCAGTCCCTTTTTGTCCCCATTGTAGTTCTACGATACAGTACGCCACTACAAAAACAAGAATATCTTAAACATGTAAATATTTTTAATTAATGTATAAATTGTAATATATAAGTTTTTGTTTACTGACAACTGAGGTATAAAGCACAATATTCATTTTTCCGATGCTGCAACCTCTGGTGTTATGAAAATTGCAAATAAACGCAAGAATTTTCAGCTCAGAATATAATTTCTCTTTTGATTAATGAGATTTAAAAAATCATTTTTACTCTAAAAAATAATGATCACATTGCTCCATATTTACCTTTTTTTACATTTTAGTAGTTATTTAAATTTCCATGGCTCATTATAGAAGTGAATTCCGGAGTTTAAAATCGTTGTGTTGACCTAAAAATTACAGACAGAAAAAAAAACTGTACGAAATAATGAAGCCGGAGATCACTATTCCAGAGTTTTTGCTACTTGGTAAAACAGAAAACAGCTTTCAGCTCCATTAGGTAAGACGCTTTTTCAATAGTCCTCTAGCATGAAAAAATCACAAGTCACTTAGAAAACATTTGCTCTTTTTCAGCTCGAACCGAAATCCCATCGATTCTGCCATCGTTTTGTCGGAGTTTTAATTCACTGTGAGAGTAATCATTACGGCATCTCCCTCCCGACGGGAAGATTAGCTATGTGGGTCGCAGTTCATTTAACACCCCCTTCTTGCCAAGTTCTCACCAAGTTTCCGGCCGCCCAGTCCCTCCCTCTTCCCCCCGCCGGGTGATAAATGACCCGAGCCTACCAGGAGCGCAGGAACCCATATTTTCATGACTTGACACGACTTCCATTACTCACTCTGCGTGGATCTTCGCGGCTGTGAACGGTTGAACCTTTCGTAATCCTTACGATCCTGGCATTTTGTACAAAACTTTGCGACATGATCTTGAAGGAATTCCAGTTTGAAAAACAAAAATGACATAAATTATATAAAATGACGTTCACTAAGCTATTTTTTTTTATTGTTTACATTACTTCACGGAGCCATCTCTGTGGATGCTGTGTGGAGGATCTATTTAAGTAAAGTAAAGTTCTCTGTGGAAGCACTAACCAGACTGCCGAGCACATTCTGTGGTACTGCGAGATAATGATGGATGCATGAGAGGAAACGTTGGATGGTTTGACTGGGATTACCAGACCAGCTTGGAATGCTGACTTAGTTTGCAACTAGGTTTGTTAAAACATGGGTTGAGAGATGGCCTGCGCTTAGAGTCGCCGATTAGAACCTAAAATCATTTTTCGTCTCAGGTGCCAGACGTGTTGTCCTCCTGAATTCTTGTTTTTTATTCTCCTATCAGCAATTCTATTCATGTTTATGCCCGGTTTCCTTTTTTGTAATTTATTTTCTTTGACACATAACTTCGTTTAGCTTGCTATTGCTCTTGTTTTTTTTTGTTGTTTCTCACTTTATTTGCAAATGTTTCCCTAGGATTTAACCACAAGGCTGACTTACAAAGCATACATCCTCACCTCCAGCTTTGCAATATTTATATCTTTATATTTTCATCTTTTGCATTGTTAGCATTCTTTCCTTGTTTTTTATTCCACAGATTAATATTACTAGCTTTACACAGCAGAGTCTTTATTTTTCTTTTTCTTCCTTCACTGTTTATTTTACTCTAATCTTTCAGTGGTTGATGTTCTTGTGGCTGAACTTATGTTTTTTATTGTCCATCTCCCCCTCGAGGGGGTGGAAATCGGCCCCCGTTCCTGCAACCTTCAACAGACTACCTCTCCCTAGAACGGACACTAGCTTGTGCACTTCCTGAAGAGGCGTACAGTGTTGGCATCTGTCTTCTCCGTCTCCCCAACCTGGCAGCACGCTCCCAACCACCCAGAATTCCTCTATATCCCTAGAGTCTTCGGGTGTATGATTCACCCCGCTTCCCAGCTACGCTCTCTCGAGGGATGCTCCGGACTGCTGGTGCAATGCTGTTTTAGAAAGAGTGATGGGAACCAAAAGCTGCTCTGCTTACCTCCGGAGGAACGGCCTTGGGTTCGTAGCGATAGTCTGCCTTGAATTATTATTTTATTTTTACTTTTATTATGTTTTACTTTTTGACTTGATTAGTGCGCTCCCGCATTCCACTTTTGATCACTTCAGATAATGGCAAGAGGAGCTGCTAAGTCTGCTAAGTATGTCAAGTCATTCATAAGTATCTGTACTAACCAAATCGAAATGCGTTTGTGATTAAAATCCTTCTATGCGCAAGCTATGCTGTTGAGGGTTTAGAGTATTTCCCAATTTTAGTTTCGTTTAATAATAAAAAATAGAGTCCTTGACGTGCACCCTGAAGGAGTAACCATAAGTTACTCATCATACCAGGGTGGGAAAGTGGCGGGTAATCTCAACTGCCAATGATCCTTACGATATCTGTACATTATTATTATATATTTTTATGTAAGTTCCATAGAACTTAGCTTCGACTTCAGAGTTTGGCAGCGTTCACAATCCTCCCTATAAAGTTGAATATCTGTCCAGTACTTGAAAACTCTAGCATTATTAAATTTGAGCAGCTTTTCCCGTCTCGGATTTCTGGGTAAACGGGACAATTTCCAGTAAACATTTTTATTTACATCATTTTCTGATCTTTTAAATATTTAGAGCTATCTATATAAATGAAAATGCAATTTAACTTGCTGTATTCTCAACATTTTCCCACAAAAAAAAAAACAAATACAGAAACCAAATTATTAGAGCAAATCAACTAAACAATGTGGTTTCCACTTTGTGCTATTTATTGAATTATCCACAGGAAACAACATATAGGAATTATCTTACTTTAACTACAAATAAAAATAATTATATTTATTTATTTATTATACTGTATGTACTTTTAGTACGGTATTAGGGCCGTTTTAGTATTTTATTTTTTTAAAATACTTATAATAGTGACACAGGTGTGAAACATATTACAGCAAATAATAATAATACTTATTTATTTGAAACACACATTATTTAAAAACAAAATGTAAGAAAGCTTTGATTGCCCAACTATGAACAAAATTTAGGACAGTCAAATTGACATGTTTAGTTCGTATTAAGTTTCATTATACATAAAAAGTATGGTAATATAATATATCTAGAATAAAGTATAATAATTAAGTATAAAGAGATGTGAAGAACAGTACAGAAAAAAAAACTATTGTGTATACCAGATAATTTGGGTATAGTATAATAATTAATATAGAATAATAGTTAAGTTCAAAGAGACAAGAAAAAAAATTCGAGAAATCGTTTACGTATCGATACATCGATCTTCACAAAATACAACAACAAAACATTTCAAATGTCTCACAGACAAATTCACAGATTATTTCGATCGACATTGAGAAACATCGTGTGTTGAAGGATTCGATATAATTGGTACGAGGACGAACGAAAGCTAGTATGTTACAAAAATAAAACACCTCCCTACCTTTCGCAACACTTTGTTGCAACAGTAGAAAAGTTCACTCTATTCCCGAGTTTGTAAAATCGAATTAATTCTTTAACACGAACTGAAGAGTTTTACCTTAAAATCATTTCTCTTAATTATTTAACCGCACAGCAAAATTTTGTCGGTACGAATATAGCTTTTAAAAGTGTTAACTCCGCGTCTCGCGACGACGTGACTGGGTTGAGTAAGCGGTCACAACTCGCGCCGGCTTTTCCGCTTTCCTCCGCTAAATTCACCTCATTAGCGCCCTAACCCTCCCCTGTTGTCTGCTCCACCCCTGGTCCCGAGGACTGAAGCAGGGGTAACCTAACTTATTTTTGGTTCCATGACAGAACTTAAGAAAAGTTATGAGACATAACCTAATCTAACCTAACCTAAATTCACTTAATCTAACGTATTATTTTATCAGTTCAATTTTATCGAGATATATAACTGCTCGGAGCCAGTTGGACTACAGCATCCCCAATTGGAGTATGTTGTGAGGCTGAAGGTAGTGGGAAGAGAAGGAGATAAAGGGGAGGTTGGTTTAGAAGCATCTGGCTACTCAGATCTGATCACTATAGGTTAACACAAGTACCATTTCAAGCAACTATTATGTACTAGCCCTGCACAGCGTAATTTTGACATCAGTGGAGTCTAAAAACTTGTTTTTTTTAAATAATTAGTAGACTTACTATTATGATACAAAAAAATCGTGTTGTGTGTTTAAAACAAATCCACATCATTCTGATGGTTTTGGCCCAAAGAGAAAACCATATTAAGAATAAAACAATATATTTTGTAGGTACTGTACCAGACGTGTGGAACACAGGAGAACTGTAGTGGGCAGGTGATCCAGATCAGAGAGAAACACAACCTATCGTTCCCTCTGCAAGGAGAAACGATACCGACTTTTCTTAAGTTGCACAAAACTCCCCTTTGTGCAAAACCTTGGCAATATAACGTTTTTGTTTCTACACGCGGGCCTTGTCCGTGGTAATGCGAGGGTCTAGTGAGTGGTGGTAGTCCGGGGGGTTGGTAGAAGTAGAGCGCGGTAGAGTGATTGAGGGAGCAGAAGTGTTGTCGGTTTGAGCATTGCGGGCTGACTGAGAAATTGCTGTTTTCGGCCTCTATTTATACCACCAACCAGGCGCTATACCGAGCGCGAAGTTGCTTTTTCGCTACGCTAGTGGCACCTCCCCTGTGTCGAGTAGCGCCGCGAAAGTTTATCCGACAACACCTCACACCACGTTGTCTCTCTCTCTCTCGATTTATTCGTCATTCTAAGAACAGCCGTAGCGGGCACATCCTGCCACTTGCACAATATGTTTCACAGTTAATATTAATAATTGTAATTGTTATGCAATTCAACTATTTATTTCTTGCTGGTTCCGGCCTCGTACAAGTGCCGATAATGTACAGAATTAATTATTTCTAGACACTATACAATTTAATCAATTAAAAAATTATACACAATATTATTAACCAATTAAAAGGCGGCGAGACGTCCGACACAGGTACCTACCTATTTTTTTTTATTGTTTTCGGGGTTAATATGTAGAACGTCATATCATTTAAATTTTTTTTTTTAAATAACTATTAACACTTATTTTATAAAACGGTATATTTATAAAAAGGTCATTATTATTAGGTACGCGTGACAGCTGTTTCGCCTTCCGAGGACATAATCAAACTTTCTTACAGTTATTAAAAAAAATAAAAAAATGTATGTACCTACTGAACTCGAACCCTGTAAACTTATAAAATAACATATAATTTAGTACGAAATTCACATACGTAATTTTGTACAAAATACAGTTATATAAATATGTGTAATTTAGTAAGAAATGCACTTATAAAAACATACGTAATTTAGGACGTAATACAGTTATAACAACATTTTCAATTCTGTACTAAATACACTTATAAAAAATTGTAATTTAGTACGAAATACACTTATAAAAACGTTTGTAATTCAGTACTAAATACACTTATAAAAACTTGTAATTTAGTACGAAATACACTTATAAAACGTATGTAATTCAGTACTAAATACACTTATAAAAACTTGTAATTTAGTACGAAATACACTTAAAAGAATTCTGTAATTTAGTAAGAAATGCACGTAAAAACATACGTAATTTAGTACGAAATGAACTCATAAAATCTTGGGATGGAAAACCCACTATTTCGTTGCGGTTAAGAAAGATCTCTCTATTTTTTATAAAACGTGTTAATACTTTTTTCAATAGAATTTGATCCTGGGTGTTAATAAAATTTTATTGTGAGATATTCGCAGAAAATCTCATATTTACGTCCTCTTTCCGAGACAGTGGAAGAGACTTCCGAGAAATTCGGCATTTAGAATACTTTTGCAGTTTTCTATGATTTTTTTGTGATTTCAAATACCTGACCTATCTGAATTTGTGGGTTTTTATTAATTCTGTTTGGTAGGGCAGACAAACAAAAATAAAAATGAAGCTACTTATATAATTTCTCTTAGGAATCAATAATTACATGTTAGGGTGTGATTGGGAGAGGGATCTAAACAAAGTTTATAAATTTATTCACGGAAAATTTATTTAACGCCCTTAGGGCTTTTAAATCGAGTCTTGCATAGATTCGTAAGTATATCTTACAGTTTAGACATGGCACGATCAAGTTAATCAAATACTTGATTCGGGCCATGTCAGAAGTCGGAATAACAGAAGAGAATGTATGAGGCGTCGTATGAATATGAATGAAGCAAGAAGTGTATGCCAAGATCGAGTTGTTTGGCGGTCCGTCCTCTCTGCCTACCCCTGCGGAGAAACGGCGTGATGGTTAGTTAGTTTATTGCTTTTCGTATTATAAATAATGGTTTGAACACATGAAATAAAAAATACAGTAATCAGGGAGGTACGCAAAAAGTAAACAGTAGTGTAAGAAAAAATGGTAACAACATAAACGCTTTTGTACATAATATGGAAATTTATATATGTTGAAACATTAGTGTTATTATTTCTCCGTTTCACACAATATTGCTAACATAATATGCTGTAACATCAAAATTACCATTATATTATATTTTCAAGCTGTGGAAATATTATTCAATTATTCAATTAGAATCTTCTACGTTTCTCCGCTAGATTTAAGGGTGTGAGGTGTTTTTGTAAATAGGTACTGACCTATTAACCTCAACACCTCACTGGTTTTAATTAGAATAATATATATATATATTTTTTTAATAATCCAAATCAAATTTAATAATGTTATTATTAAGTTCTCCAAGTATTTTTAGTTGTTTAGTTTACGACTAGTCGTCGCAATGTGGATTAACCACAGTTTGAAAATGGCCGTAAACGCCGAATCAGCTGTCACAATAATAACAACTAAAAATACTTGCAGAACTTAATGATAACATTATTAAATTAAAAAAAAATTAAATGGAGTTCTACGAATTAAACACAAAAACAATTAATATAATAATTCACATTGGAAAGAGAGAGGCCAAACGTTTTGTTTTACCTTTTTTGGTATTTGGTCTAATTGAATTATAATAATCTTGTTCTAATGCAATTAAATGATTTTTTTAAGCTTCACATTTTGGATGTTTTATTAAAATTATTGGAATGGGAAAAGTGTGCTAATAACTAAGTGCAGAGATGCGGCAGGAGTTACTCCGTTCGGAGGACCGTTTTTGGTATTTTATATTTAAGTATAGAATTTGCATCATAGCTTGATAAAGAATTTATCGTTGGGTTTTTGTGGCCGGATAATCCGAAATAAAATGGTTCAAAAAGTTATTTAATTAGTTCCTTTATCAGAGGAATGTCTGTGGCTTTGTGTAGGGTGTTAACCCTGATCCACGAAGCAGCATTCAGTATTAGTCGAATGACCTTGTTTTGCAGGCTTTGTAAGAGTTTTATGTATGTTTTTTGCTGCGTTTCCCCAAATAGATGCAACGTATGAACATATGTTTCTGATAGTGGTTTCGTATAGGAGTATTTTATTGTCTGTGAATAATTTAGTATTCCTACCAAATATTGGGGTCGTTTTACCTGGTAGCTTCAGGCAATCTACGACGGACGTAGCAATTTTTTAAAGCTATTCTTTTTAGAAAATCTCAGGTATTCTCAAGTAGGTACTTAGTTTGCCTACCCCTATTCCCTGGTCGTACCTCTCCACCCACCCTCCGCCCAATGCCCTGCACCCGCGGGAGTCTGCGCCCCGAGGGAAGCTGGACCTAAATAATTTAGCACTTGATTACTCTGCTCCTCCGGGTGTGAACGCGGTGAATGGCGGATTGCGAAATCACCCAGAAATTAGATGAGTAGGTCAGACATTATTCATGAAGCGGAAATTAATTCAAATTTCAGTTCGCTGATTAAATGCGTTTAATGCAAAACGATTATGAACAATTTACCATGGTGTATTCATGGTAATTATGCCATTGGGGCTTGTTTATGGAAAGTCTACGAATTTTAACGGTCTAATGGCCTCGTGCACACATGAAATTACGTTTTACACAGATCCTTTCCTCTTCCAAATTAATTTTCTGAATTAATTCAACGAAATAATTAAGTACATTTTAGATATGTAAATATTTGATGTGTGGGTACTGTCATAAATTAATGTCCTTTTTTGCTTCGATATTTTAGGCGATATTGAACATAATTAGAAATGAATTTGATGTAGTTTGCCAACTTCTAGAGTACAATAAATTACAATTTGACATACAATATGTATTTTCGTGAATTTCAAAATGCTGAAATATTCTAAAACCAGTTCGTTCAAGGTAAAATTGAGGGTGAACAACAAACAAAGAACCTTTGAGGAGTAACCTTTACTCTTATAGCATGAAGACATGTTAAGAGAAGATGCCACTAATGTAAAACATCAATTTGTTTTCAACATACAAACACAAACGAACCAAGGTTGTCCAAATTAAATTTCATTAAAATTATTCATAAAAACTGAAAAAATAATTGTAGGATCTACCATAACTACAAAATTGTTAATCGTTTTTGTGTTTAATTCGTAGAACTCCATTTAACAATGTTATTATAAAGTGTTGCGAGTATTTTAGATTTTATTATTGTGACAGCTGTTTCGGCGTTCAAGGCGTTCAATAACACATACGATGTTAAAATAATAAAAGCAAAAATTCGCTGAACATCTCTTAGTGAATAATCACGTCCCGTTTGACAACAACGAGTCTAAATCCTTACAAATAGAAAGAAAGGGTTTGTTATTAAATTTACTTGAACAATTGGAAATTAATAAACGAACGGATGATCCTAATATAACACTAATTAATAAAGTAAGGAAAAATTATCCATTCCTCTCTTCTCAGTATGTTCACAGTACCAAAACAAAATAACGCATTTAAATAAATCAATTAAGAAAACATTGTCAATTAAACTCAGGGAAAATACATCATAGATGTATGCACCTTACAGAATAGAGAATTTTAATTATTTTCTAACCAAATCGGTTTTATTGGTAATAAGTAATTTTAAACACCGTTTAAATTAGAATTGAGTGGGAGTAAATAAAATCATATAAGTAAGTCGTCGCAATGTAAATTTACCACAGTTACAATGATAAAAACTAAAATACTTTGCAGAACTTAATAACGTTATTAAATTTGAATTGAATTAAATTTTGAAAAAATTACTACATAAACCTATTTTTGTCGGAAAAAAAATGTTGTCAATTTTCATACAGTTTTCTTATAAAAAATAGTTATTATCAAATATAATAACCAGATTTTCAAAAATGATTTTCATTTGTTTGTATTTTGATTTTAGCGATAATGATTCTAAGTGTAATAAATACTGACCAACTTTCTTCGCTTAAGTGTCCACAATTACGAGAAATTGAACCAACTGATCCCACCGCTCCGTGCGATCAGGAACAGGAAGTAAGTCAAACACGTAGCCAATACCTCCAAGAGTAACTGGAACATATTTCATCGTGTCTCCGGAACCGGAAGGGCTTCAACTAACGTACCTAGGAGAAATGGGTAGCGGAGTTGCCAGGGATGATATTGTTTCCGAAGAACGTGACCGCTGGCGTGACGGTGGGAGGACTGGGGAGGGGAAAGGGATGAGGTAGGTACACCACGTGACATAAAGAAAGCTGTCTCTGGCTCTCTTCCCTTGTTCCAAATTCTTGACAATCTAGTTTTGCGCGATGGGAAGACGAATTATGTTGACGTAACGTGATGAATGCAGAGAGAACACTAAAACATTGCGAAGAGATGTGCATTGTTTGTTAGTAGGTCAAATTCTATCCCGGAAATATACATTTCTTCGTTCAACCTCTTACAGAGTTTTATTTCGACAGTTTATTCAAGAACACACAGAAAATATCACACATTTAAAAAAAGGAACTATTTTAGGTAGGTACCCATATAAAATGGTTATTTTATTGGTTTGGAGTAAAGTTTTGAGGTTGTGAATTCAATAATTAAAACGTTCAAAAATTTACGTATGCACTTGGAATTTCAAACTTTGTTAAATAAAACAAACATTTTGTTTTAAACCATTGATTTATTTTAAGTACATCACCAACTGGTTTCGTATATCCCAATAAAACTAAACAAAAATAAGTAGAGTGTGCATATATAGGTGAAATATACAAAATATAATAAGAGGGAGACAAAATATAAAATGAAACAATGGAATAATGAGACAGAGATATGCTTACATGTAATAGAATGGGACAACACATACCAAAGAAAGAGATAGAACGTCAAAGGACGGATGAAGAAGAAGTGGGAAATTTTGAGTCAACGGAAAATATATCTAATATGGGACTCTGGGACAAGTTACGATGATTATTAAGAAGAAAATTACTATCAATTTTAAGAGCATTTCTTATTTCTAAAACTCAAACGCTTTTTTTTAAATCGGCGTCTTTCTTGTTTCAGCTTTTGACTGCAAATTAAAAATATTAATTGGTTGGGTTAAAGATTCGAGGCCAATCACCGAATCGAATTTTATCAAACTGTTCTTAGTTACATAAAATAATAAATACGGCGACCCGATGCAGCTTGCGGGTTTGATTTCCACTGGACTTACAAAATATATTAACTATATTTTTGTATAATTTCAAAGACATTTATATACCATGGTGGTAAGATCCTTGGCTCCGGTTCAGGGCTTATTCGAAAGGTTATAAGGTCAAATAATAATTAATGAAATTTCAAAAATATTAATGATTCTTCATAAGAGAGATCCGAAATCGAGAATCGACACGTTGGCGATGCTTGAAATGCTCTGTTTTGTAACCAGATATGAGTAATCGATTGATGGACCTTAAAATATGTACATATCTCATAATAAACAAGTATCCATCACAGATGATGATAAAAAGTCCTCAAAAATAACTTTAACCCTTTCCCCGATAAAAAAAAAGTCTCACAGAACGCAATAGCAGCATGTGTTTTTGGCACCAAATACCATTCAAACACCCCCCACTGCGCTATTTATGATTATTTTTCCGATTTGAACTTCGCTTGTATAAGCCTCCACCCTCCCCTTACCAACCCCCCATAGGCCTCCCAACCGCCTATACTGCAACGCAGAACAGCCTATTCATCCCCCCACCGTGTTTACATCGAGCCTTTGTCTGCCCTCATTTGTTTTCGATATCAATGACACATCCCGTGCCTTATTTTCAGCAATATCATTCTTTCTCCCTGGATATCCGCTTTATTCACAATATATACCCGTCTAGTGTCGAGGTGTCGATGACAATAAAGCCCATTGATTCCCAGACCCATTCCCGATAATGTGCTCTCGTATTCGAGGGCCTACAATACGGATTTCACGTTTTACGATAGAGTGACAATGATTTATGATAAAATTGAGATATATAAATAACCCCCGAGTGAAATGATAAAATGATTTTAATGAAATAATGTCAAGCTAATTCCTAAATTTACCCCTCAAACGAATTTGTTTTTTGTATTATTTATTTTATTTTAGTTATTTGTACATTTACGTTTACAAAATAACCAATTATAACTCTTATACTATTACATATAGATATACTCGTATATATATAATTTTTTTATATGAATACCGCACAAGAGTCCCAACTGCTCCCAACCGTCTGAAGCCAGTGAGACTATGGCATCGCCAACTGGGGAATGTTATGAGGCTGGAGGTATTGGCGAGGGGAAGGAGAAGGGGTAGGGGGAGGTGGGGAAAATACCTGGCTATTCAGATCTGGTCACCAAACACGGCTAAAAGCCATTTCAAGCAACGTTTCAATTCTGAATGGTGGTCTTTCACCAGGGCGATACTGAGAGTATCTACCACTCTCTAACGTTCCGCAAATATACTATACATTATTTTTAAATTAATTAATTGTGAAACAGCACAAAACAATTAAATAAAATTTACTAGCGCACGCCGGGATTTGAACCCGCGACCTTCGGATTCGTAGTCAAGAGCCTTACCCCTCGACCATGGAGGCCGTCAATGTCGATACAATGATAAATTAAAAACTAATGGATTTTTTCCATGCTTATATGCTTTCACAATCTATTTTAAATTGGTGCAATTTTGATTGGACTGGCAGAGCATTATAGCATTTCAACCCTTTATTCTTTTTCGGTAGCCTAATTTCCTTACAGGTTCTTGTATTATGTCTGTGAATGTCCATGTTGTAAATAATTTTGTTAGAGAAATATATTGGTAACAAGTTGTTTCTGATTCTATGTATAAAAATCAATACGTTCAATGTCAGCATTTGTTTTACTGTTAGCCAATTTAATTCCCCTAACATTTTAGCTATTTTCGAATATCTATTTCGCTTTAATATTATTCTCATTGCTCTATTTTGGAGAATTTGTAATTTGTTCTGTTCTCTGTCGTTACACAATAGGCTAAAAATAGCAACAGTAATATTCAATGGTTACCGTATTTAAAAATAACTAGATAGTTCGAAATAATGGGCATGCGTTGGTATAATATGGACAAGGAAAATTATTTGGGCGTAATAATAATATTTTGCACGCATCGTCGTGTTTGACTAGTCAATTAGTTCAAATAAAGTTTTCATCAAATTGCAAATTACTTTATAGTTAGGTTGGTTAGGTTAGCTTGTCTCTTTTGTCATAGATGAGTTTGTTAACAGGCATATTGCTAACATTTCAGCATCTGTAAAAAGTCATCTTCTCCTGTTGCCAACATTTTGGCAATTCTTAACCGAAATTTTTAACTACTGCCAACTTCTCGGCATTTGTCAAAAGTCTTTATTCCACTGGCAACATTTCGGGGGGAGTTATAGTACCCATCACTCATCTGAACTAATTTCAGTCACGTTATAAAGAATTTTCACGTAAAAACATAATAAATAAAACTGCACGTGTTTTCGGCATTCGAATATAAAATGCGCCTACCTAACTTGTACATGACGTTGGTAATAAATCGTTTTTAAAACAATATTTATTTTAGTAGCCAACTCTAGAAAACTCTGAAAAAGGTTGGAATCTTTCAAACTTTATCACATTTCATGACCATCAAATCGACGATCATAATATGATCAGCTATCAAGTATACCGATGTTCATAATCAAAACTTTACCTAAAGCTTAATTAA
This sequence comes from Halesus radiatus, assembly GCA_022606495.2. Taxonomy (NCBI): domain Eukaryota; kingdom Metazoa; phylum Arthropoda; class Insecta; order Trichoptera; family Limnephilidae; genus Halesus; species Halesus radiatus. Next base: position 19,910 of record JAHDVE020008277.1, read on the forward strand.
ATCGACCGATGGTCACCATAATCAGCGTTTAATGGAACCATTAAAATAGCGCTGATCCTCGATTTGATGGTAATCTAATGTGATGGAGTTTGAAACTTCCCTACCTTGTGCCGTCCATATTCGCTCGTCTACCTTACTCACATTAAAATATCAATAATATTGAAAAGTGCATTAAAATTAAGAAATCTGTCTTCACTGCAAAAATATGCGTTTAGTACCAACCACGAAACTGAGCGCCGCGCGATACACTGACCGACACACCGACCGCACCACTGTAACGTGTCAAAGGCAGGAACTAAGTATACAAATTGACGTAAAGATCATATTCAAATGATGATTCTATTATATACATTAAAAATTACATGTGTGCGCAATACGCGTCAAGGGATGACTAAGGGTTAGTGTCTGAAAAGCAGTGCTTTTCGTCAATGCCATCAAATGTGGAAATCAGTGCCATCTGGTGGTACGTCTATTAATTTAACAACTTTACCAACAAAATAATGTTGGCTTTCTTTCGAAATATTGTCTCTGTTTATTTAGTTGAAAAAATATAGATGTTTTAATACGTATAAACAAAGGGATTATTTGGATATTTGACGAGGCCTTTGTTATCCCATCCGATTTCAACTACAGCCATTCATAGCGAAAACTTGTACGAAAGGTCTAGGGTTCATTTTTTAAATATCAATTAATGCGCAGTTTTTCCTACTGCCTACCCCGATTGCAATATTTGTTGAAACATCCGTCAGTTAATATATTTTGTGTTTATTTATTTTGATTGCATCCAGTGTTGGTCGCCCCACCTTTCCAAAAATCATTGCAATCCGGGATATTCCGCTTGTTTGAACAGCCCATTGAAATCCGAAACCAATTCCATTGAAATAAACAGTCGATGTGTTTATTGTATAGATGGATTCGTTTTTGTGCAATTTATCTGAAGGGGTTCTATGAGTATCAACCGGCCGCAGCCTCTGTCACAATATTGTGTCGCGAATAATGCTCTATTTTGACGGTGGGAAGTAAATATTTTCAAGAGATTTCTATGGGACGGAAGCAATGCTTGAATTTCAGTGATTGGACAAAAAAAATCGATATACTCGTAAATAGTGCATCGAAAGAATATAACGATTCGTAGACATCGTTTTCATCTCACCTCTGTATATGCATTTTAAAAAAACTTTACAAATTAAAAACTGCGAATTGTCATACTTTGGCAAAAATATTATCAAATCGATATCTTAGTTCAATAGGGAACTAACTCAAAATACCTCATTTTGAGAAAACTGGATTTGAAAATTTTTCATAAAGACTTATGAAAAATTTTCATAGGTCTTTATGAAAAATTATACTCTCCGATGTAAAGTTATTTTGTCCACCTATAACATAGCAATAGATGCAACATGTAAGTAATTTATCATCCTATCATATCATAGGTGTAAATGGCTACATTTATTAAGTTCCAAAAATAAACATTTGACATATTTCTCCATTGAACTAAGAATGTGCTGATTTCATTATAATTCCATAAAAAATTGACTGACTACATAATTAGGACTAATTAGACTTTTTTATTGAAATATGAGAAGGGAGAGTTTCTTTTCCATTTTTCATCATTAACTCAAAACCCAGAAATTTCGAGTTATTTCCCTCAACTAAGGTATCGAAATGGCCTATAACTCTGGGAAGAATGGTGGACCTGTTAAATAATATTACTTAACTTTTATATATTTTTTTAATAGTACGTAAATTTGTATTGTTTTTTTTTTTCTTCTTTCTTCTATATCTTAATTTTCTTTTTTTCTAGTACAATTTTGGAACAAACCGAAAAGAGCTTCAACAATAAATTAAAAATAATATAACACCTTACAAGTCGATATTTTGATACCCACCACATACTCGTATTTAATTCCTTAGAACAGGCAATATGTCTAGCTAGGAATTAATATCGACAAGGTAAACATAATGTAACTTCAACTTACATGTACCTCAATTGATGATAAATTACTATGTTTTGCAGTTACAAATGTTCCCAATGTAAATAAATAAAATAAAAATTTATTTTTATAAACAATAATTATTAGCCTGAAACACTCATCCAAATTGAAAAAAACCTTTCCGAGCAAAGATAAATGTCGCCGACAGGACTCGAACCTGCACCCTTCTGATGTCCGGTCAGATGCTCTACCGTTGAGCTAAGTCGGCTTATCGCAAACCCGCCAAGTTAATCAATATATACTAGTGTTTCATTCAATAATTACTGTTTTTATTATATTTTATAATTATTATTATTTACTAATAATTATTGTTTAGAAAAATAATTGTTACCCTTTGCGCTATGCACAAAAATCTTGTCTTAAGTTTTTAAGAACTTTAGTTTATCAATTAATAAAATAAAAATTAATTAAAATATTGTTTTTCAGAAAAATACGGAATTTATTAAATAAAATTGCTTCAAATTGATAGGTTTTTGGTTTCGTGTTCAAGGGTTTAAATATCTGCGTAGCGTTCCAGAGAAGTCTGAATCAAGACGTTGCTTGGAGTCCTTTAGCCTATGTGTGCAATGTTTTACTAGACTTGAATAGCAGTTGCTCATCGACTTACCTTTCCAAATCGTTGATAAATCAACACACGTATCAATCGGTAGACCCCTTAAAAGTAATATTTAAAAAAAAAGCTAGCTCGAAAACATAATCTAACGTTACCCAATTAATGTTTTGTTTTTATTTAAAAATAAATAAATAAATGAAAACGGGCTTTTCGGGCTTTTTTGTCGTACTTTTAATGATTTTATATCACTTTTAAAAAATGTGCCTATTCATACGTGTGTTGATTCCTTCCTTTATTACTCCTTTCCCACCGCTGTCCTTCCGCTTCATTACGTTCTCCAATTAAGATGCCCGAGTCTCATGTGTCCCAAGTTCCAAGTCTGTGATGTGCTCTTGTCTGATATTCATATGAAAAGTGGGTGCTTTCAGTATTTTCAGAGCGAATAATGAAAATTTTCAATAGTCTTGAATGTTTTGTATGGTGTTGATTGTTTCCTACACAGGTGCTGAAAAATAAATCTGATATTGTGAAGTTTTCCTTTCGGATGTGTACATGCATTGCACACATTATTCTGTTTACAAAGCATACAATCTCCGCCCTGTGTATATTGCGCTTTTATTAAATTTCGTAATTGCAAATTTATTAAGCACCCGTACGGTCTGCAAACCCCGTTCCATATTGCCGGCTGTATAAAAACCAGATTACAGAATGAAACAACACTCCAGGGATTACAGCGAGTGAAATACGGGAATAATGCGGGAAGCGAGCCCAACAAAAAGTGCGGCGGAATAGTCTCGAACAATGCCGCTCCGAGGCGTGATTTGTTTCCAAATACCCAGATTAAAATGTCGCCTATTATTCTGGTCTTGCACAACATCGGGGAGGAACTCGCATCCGCTCCGGAGCGATCTATCATCTCGTGTGAGAACTGAGGACTCTGCTGGAAGACAGGGGACTGAGACTGGTGAGACAGAGGTGGATTTAGGACCGTGTTCAGATTGTGCGGTTGGGTAGAGCGTTTCTAATACCACTCCAAATATTAACTCACGAGAATTCGATTCATACATACGATTTGTCAAATCAGGGAGTGCTTCTTGTCACGGTTGAGCGTTTTCGTGCAAAATTGAAACCAAACGAAATTCATGTTTTCATTGGCGGATTGGCAAAACTAAAATCTATTTCGGACATGAAGTTTGCAGACTATGCCCTAAGGACACATCGAGATGGTGGTTTTGAACGTGACTCTCGTCATCATAAATGGTGGGGAAGCGGGTTACTCGTGGGCCCAGTTTCGACTGTGGAAATGTAGGTAGTAAACAAAGAGAAAACAGGAAATAGTGTGTACCTACTTACATAGCATTTTTACTCTGGTCCATGGTACATTCATGCACTACTCGTATATTTAGAAAATACGTCCACGTTTTATTTCTCTGTTGGCAAAGGGAACGCGCTTTACGAGCGCTTCTCGCGGGTTCATATTTTGAGTAAGTGATTGCATGTGGTCAGCGCAAAGGTTTCAAGCGCGCGTTCGGTTCGGAGACGTGCTACCGAAACGGTTCATTTAACACTATGACCTATGCTCATCCGTCTCGGGATAGATGCCCAGTATAAAGCCCACCGCCCCTTGTTCGCCCCCGCTCTCTTAAGACCTCAATCCCGCCTTTCAATTGAGAAACAATTGAGAGCTTATCTTGGATCTCAAGCTTGCGAAAACGATTCTAAAGGAAACTGCCAGTCGGTATTCGGTAGGCAGTTTCCTTTATATTTGTTAACCAACTAACATGTATTGTGTATGAGGTCTTACAATGTAACCTTTAACACAAAGCGTGTGAGTTGATTAAGATACAACCTCAATAATTCACTTTGTACGTAGAAAATAGAATTTTAATTTACATTGATTTTGAAATTTAATGTTAATCAAATTTAATAATGTTATTATTAAGTTCTCCAAGTATTTTTAACTATTTTTTTATTTTTTTTTATTATTATTGTGACAGCGGTTTTAGCGTTCAATAATAAAAACTAAAAATACTCGCAGAACTTAATTAATGAAGTTCTACGAATTAAACACAAATAATTAATCATATATTTGATATAATTATGTAACAGTCTTTAGTTGGGTAACAACCAATAATGTGCAAGGTTGTTAAAATGCCGTATTCAATTTTAAGAACTGTCCAGATCGATTTCCGTTTTCTGACTGGGTTCAAATTTTAATAAAACTTCCCTCTCGTGTACTATATGATGTCAGACGTCGAGAATGAAGTTTTTAAAGCTATGTGTAAAGGTCTATTCGCATATACCAGCATCGCACAGTGCAGAACAGTACAATACGGAGACGACAACATTAGTTTCTTAGATTATCTATGAACACATTCGTATTACAGCGTATGTAAGCGTAACGTATTCGCACATGAACGGCCAGCACCGTCCAAGATTTTCGGCTAAAATATTTTGACGTGCTGGTGGCCGCTTGGGACGCCTGCGCCTGCGCAGTTAGTGAAAACACATACCTTTAGCACCGCCATCTTAGTCAGTTGGCGTCATTAGACGCAGATATTGTTAAAACCGAGAAGATGGATAACAATAAATTGGTTGAATTGATCAGGGAAATTTGTTATATAGTAATAATATGGAAATAAGATTATAAAATCCTCAAACATGTTGTGACGTACTCGCGTCTGTGATGTGTCTGTGCTGTGCTGCATGGTGTAATGTGAATACTCGCTTCTGTGCTGTGCCTGTACTATACTGTTCTGGTCTGCGCGGTGCTGGTAAATGCGAATAGACTTTTATACGTTTTGCATCCAAATACATTTTTTTGTACTTTTCAAACTCCATGGTAATATTATGATTTTAAAACCTTTTAACTTCTGCTTTTATTAATTTGATTTCAACCGGTTGCACTCTACTATGAACATCTAGAGGCTATACCAGGTTGCAAGGACAAACCAGTCGGGTTTTGAGTGATAAGTTGAACAAAGTTACAAAACTTTTAAATTATAAGGTCGATTAACAATTTTATAACAATGAAATCATGGCTTCTCCAGGGGGAGAAATCTATTTTGCATTGTAAAATCCACCTCTGCTGTATCACAGTCAATGATATGAACTGACATATTGTCATAAGGAACACCCAAGCGCAGGATGAATGAAGAATGGATGATACGTGCCCCTCAGGCGGAAGCAAATGGCGCAATGAATGAAATTACAAAAAAATCTCAGTTTTATCCAGCACTATCCGACTCCTTTCTTTACTTGAATGCCCAATCAAGGATACGACGAATAACAAGAGCGATTTCATTCCACGAGCTTTTGTTCAGGGCTTATTCTACAGAAAATTTCTCCTTTGTTTCATGATACGGCCTAGGTTAAAATCCTATGAAACGACAATTTTGCTGTTGAAGGGGATAATAAATAGTTCTGGCATTCAATTCCAAATTGAAAAACTTTTTTTTTATACTCGACTGTCGGGGATTTCCACATAAAAAAATGTGTATAGCTTGGCAATAAATTGTAGATATTCATTATTTTGAAACTATAAAATGTCGTTACTATAGCAACACTAAGCTAGTCACATTGTCTTTGAAATGTGTTCTTCACTTTCAAGTGTTTGACATATTCTCGTTTGATAGATCGTTTTAAAGAAATGAAGTAAAATAGTTTAACAATTGTTATTTTGATAAGTGAATTTTATATTGTTTACTATTTATTTAACATATAATACATGGCTATTTCAGATATACAAGAAAATTTCCCTTTATGTAATTATCTTTCTTGCAATGCGTTAAATAATAAAAAAATCTTGAGTATAAAATTGTCCTAGAGTATAATGTATCTCCTTTCGGAAGTACCTTCCACTAATTTCTGGATACCGTTTGGTGAAAGTAAAATACGTGCACTTGTACCAATGTGCTTTTTTAAACTTGCAATAATCTTCCTATGAGCCATTTATGTGTTGTCATTTAAAACGTTTAAAATGTTGGAAGGCCCTCATTTTTTGTCTTCTATAAAATGTCGGACTGTACGTATGTGCGTCAAGGTAGTTCTTATTACAAGAACGTAGGTACTAATGATGTATAAAAGGTAGATACCTACCTTAATTGCGTCATAGTCTTGGCTCCACAATACAAGGTGGGGGAAGGGTAGGTATGGGAAAAGATGGGGATTACTGCTGTTCAATTCTAACCAGTAAACACAAAACTAAGTATTTAATAATGAAGATTTAAATCTTTTTATAACATTGTAGAACACAGTATACAGCTTTTCCCGGCAGTCTTTTAACATTGTACAATAACGACCGTTCTTCCCAACCCTACTGAGCAATTGTTGAGCCGAAATTTTGACTCAATATTGTTCAAATGCGCAATTAAGCTCTTCCCAACGAAACTATCGATAAAATTTACGATCAATTTAGGATATCGATTGTTGTGGATCAAGTTCCGCTAAACAGAGGACTGGTTATAAAAAGTGTCAACAGGGTGAACAAATGTCAGTGAAATGTCAAACGTCATTATGGGATCGCGATCTATTTATCGCGATTCAAATATTGAAAGACAAAGATTTATTTCCGTTTTCCAATGTCAAAACATGTTTTTGATTCTTTTAAATAAAACTGAAGAGAACCTAACTTGTTTTACTTATTATACAAGCTATTGTTTTTTTATTGTTTTTTTAAAGAGAAACGTCAAATGTCAAATGTAGGTCTGTGAAATTGGGCGGAAACTATTTTATTTTCTATAAAAGCGGACGGGCACTATTTTATAGTCTACGAAAGTGAGCGGGCACTTCCATAGACAATTTAGGTTAAAAAATACTTGGAAACAGGTAAACAGAGCGAATACTTAACAAAATACTTGGCTGATCTGTGCCTCAGATTGATCATTCGAAAAGTTGGGAAGAACGGCCGTAAACGGATGCTTATGTTATAAAGAGATTTATCTGGTTTGCTGTCAAATCAAGGTGTATTATTGATATAACTGTCCAACGTGCCTTCTCTAAAAAGCCATAGACCACCACTATTATTTATTATGATGCATTGGACAAACTAGTTAAACTCTCTCTCGTACGAATGCTCCTAAATTTGGGGACAGAGTTTTTAATGTACTGGGTCAACATTATTGGAATGACCTTCCACTTGATTTGAGGTCAAAAAGCAATTTCAAATCCTTTAAGAAAAATCTAAAAACATATCTAGTGACAAACAAATATTTACTTTAGCAAAATATAAAGCGCCCCTGAGGTAATGTTGACTAAACGGCGCTATAGAAAAATTGGCCTTTTATTATTATGATGCTAGGTAGGTACCATTTTTTCTGTGAATGCATTTAAAATATAACAGTGGCGTACATTGCTCTATGACTAAAGGTAGGCTATGTGTAGTTTTTCATTGAATTTTTGAAAATGGCTATTTTATTATCATCTTTTGATGATTTTTGTGGCAAGCTGAATAAATACAGATGTACAAGATCCTTACCAAATTCATGGACGATTTCTTGATTTGTTGTACTTTTCAATTATCGTAATTTTTTTTATTTTGTCGTTTTTCTTTGGGTAGGTACAGCTTTTCAGCCTTTATGGACTGCACGCCGCTGATATATAAGTATCTAGTGGTACAATGTAGAAGGAAATCTTTATAATGTCTATCTACTGTTTAAGGTTTAGTCAGTTTATTTTTTACACAGTTTGTTCATGATACAGAGCATTGTGCTCTCATATATACGAGTACACCTATACCCGGTTTTAATTCAAACTCTGTTTTAACCCACGCTCTTGGTTTACGAGTCCTCGTCGCCCTATTCTGTGGAAGGTCATTTTTCTCCAACGCCATGTTTTAATTAACATTCTGTCAGCTACCCCTCGTAGTATGGAATTCGAGGTAGGTATGTGCCAGCCTCAAACATTACACAAATTCCACTCAGTATAAAAATTACTCTGTACATAGAAAATTTCACCTGATGTGTACATACAATCACTGACAAAAAAGGTATCATTTAATATGTTTCTATGTGCTCTGTAAAAAGCTTATTTGTATGCTCACTATCCGATGTACAAATTAAATAACTAAATTGTCTTTTCCCTTGGTAAAAGGACCGTTTACACTAAGGTTTTACCATGATAAATAGAAATGGCGAAATAATAATTAATAGACCGTAATTTTATTAACACAATGTGTTATCTCGGATGACAGGTGATAATAAACAGAGACCCGAAAACCATGCACTCTTTATATACCTAATCTAACCTAATCTAATTAACCCCTTTTTCGTACATTTAATGACTTTTAGAAAGTGTGTCGATTCATAGGTGTGTTTAATTATCATGGAACCGTGACTAAAATCCAATGTATTTCTATATTAATTACTTTTACATAATATAAATTAAAAATATACTTTGTATTTACCACTTTTACATAATATTATGTAATCCTTTTCACTTCGTGTGTATCTTATATTTTATATCAAATTGTGCTTGTAATATTATATCGTTATAACCACATTTAAATAGCACCTGTATTCCTGCATATTTGCAATGAATAATTAAATAACCCGAAACGAATACTTACGTATCATAAATTTAACACTCACAAGTTAAATTAATGGTTTTTTTCTTTCCTTTTCTTCTGCTTTCTGTTTTCTTCTATTTCTTTACGATGTTTACACCTTACATATTTATTACTATTTATTTTTTTCTTGAGTTAACTGTAAGAAATGGGATCCACCTATAAACTTAACGCTTTTTACCTTATACATTATTTTTATATTGTGCTATAGAAATTTTTGTACTTGTTTTTTTTTTAAATTTTATTATTTATTTATTGTATTATATACGCCCTATATGGACTTTTACATGTATAGTTAGTTATGGTAAACAGGTGCAACACATCACAGTAGGTACATAGATAAAATAACGAACAAATACAGGAATAACATAGTGTAAGTACCATTCCAAGTAATTACTTACAGAGACGAATATTCAAAACATACCTCACATTCACTGATACTTATACTCTAGACACATATATTAATAATTGTTGAGGATGTATGCAATAATCGTCTTTTTGTATTTGTATTCCAAGCAGTTGAACATATCTACCATGTCAGAATATGTATTTCCTTCTGCGTGGAGTCTAGGTAATAGAGAATTTTTGAATGACTCAGTCCTGAAATTATTGTTACAATTGAATAAAATTTTAGATCGAGTAGTGTAAGTAATCACAATACGTAGTAGTAGCAGGGATCGGGAAATGAAGGCTGTATAACTGTTGTTGCCCAAAAAAAAGAAAAAGTGTAAAATATTGACCAAAAACATTAGTTTTCCTACCCTTAAGAACTGCACGGCGCACGCCCTTTGTAAGTAGTTGTTATTTGCTAATATAAGTACCGGTGGCTTTGCATGAAGGTTTGAGGTATAAGTTTTCCGTCAAAGAAATAAATCCATTCACTTCGATTGGACAAAATCCCCGTCGACATTTATGCAAACTAAACGTCCGGGTATTATTATTTGTCCATAGACGGTGGCTGTCAACTGCACTGCTGCGGGTAATGACGCCCAGCCACGCAGGCATGCATACAAGATTGGCGGACCGGCCGCGGCCATTGGCTATGCGCCATGGGGCCGTGCAATCCACTGCATGTGACGCAATGTTCCATTCAATTTCATTCATTGTGCATTATGCAGGACCTAATCGACTATGGGGTGCAATAGATGGTGAGGAAGGGTTGCATTGCAAAACAATTTTTAAATTTTTGATTATTTTGCTAGCTCTTTTGATTTTTTGTAGCTCCTGGTTTTCAAGTCTCGGGGAACGGGATCAGTGTATTTTTTATGGCAAAATTGCTAATCATAAAATGTGCCATGTCGGTAAAACAGATTTATTTAATTTTGGATGTGCAAGGTAATGCAGATTTCTATCTGGAGAAACGGCATTATGGTTTTAGTGTCATGAAAAACTTGTGAAGGAAATATTACATCGGTAGTAACCATTAGATCACGCTATCCAAAATACTCGTTCAGTCTGACATTTAATAGTAGACAAAAATTAAGAACACCAGGATGGCTCATAGGAAGATTAATTGTAAGTTTAAAAAAGCACAGTGGTCTTTATAGTTTTATGTTTGAACTTTTTTCGTCATTTAACGCTTTGCAAGGAAGATAATTATATCCAAATATCCATGTATTAATTAGATCTTTATATATAAAAAAAATCATGTTTGTCTGTCCTTGATTTTATCGTAAATAACTCGACCGGTTTCGCTGAATAGAGCACAGTTTGTTCTAATTTGTGCCGGGAGGGTTTATAGTTTTAATGAAATCCAATATATAAAACTGTTGCTATAACATTTTAAAATTAGTATGAAAAAAATTGAACCCGCCATGTTGCATTATACTTAAGAACTTTTTTTTATTTATATATATTTTGAAAAAAATAAACGCTTGGAGTGAATTAAAATTTTAAAATTATTTATTTTTTTAGAGATAGTAATAGTCGTCACAGGGCATTACTTTCGCTGTCAAATCAATTATGGCACCCAAACGACAAATAAGAATTCACAACATCATAACTTTATTCCAAAAAAAAATTATCCCGAGAAAGACCGGGTACTATCAACTAGTGTAAAAAAAATAGAATCAAGGCCACGGATCAATATTATGACTTTAAATAAAACTCAAAATATTAATTATTATGTTTTGTCTTGTTTCTTTAAAACAACGTGTAAAACGCCATATGTGAAAACATTTGAATGTGAAGATCACATTTCAAAGCTTTTAGTGAGTAGCTTGGTGTTGCCATAGTAATGGCATTTTGTAGTTCCAAAATAGTAAATATCTACAATTTAATGTCAAACTATACATATGTGTAGTGGGAAAAATATATAAATCCAATGTACAGCAGTCGAAAAGTTCTAGATGGTTCTATCAGAAGTTAGCCATCATAGGAATTCTTCACCCTGCAAACTGCAGCCTGGAACAACTCAGCGGAACTGGACTAAACTTGAGAAACCACTAAGGGGAACGGCTGCGGTGCCTGTTTCATACAAAACTGAATTTTGGATTGGGGCCAAAATACCCATCCAAACTGAATGATCTATTTTTTTTTAATTAAAGGTTTAGTAAATATCTATTACGGATGAGAAGTATTTTATTTATTTTTGTTATACCTTATGAAATATCGGCCATTAAAGGAATTGATTTTTCGCTATTTTAGAGGCATCTTTAACAATTATTTAGGGGCTAACGGTGATTTAAAAAAAAAAGTTTTAACCTATCTACTTTGAAAATATAATGAAATATAAACTTTATTTTATTTTAAAAATATTAAAATAAGCTTCATGGTGGACTTTAAATTAAATTAAAAACGACCAATTTACGGTGGAACACAAATTTACCGTACATAATTTAAAATATCGACCCGAAAAAAACTTTTTTTTTTAAATGTTTTATTATTATTTATGTAATCATACTTACATAGCAATTATGATATATTTTTTAAAAAGTACGATAAACCCGCAAAATAATTTTCTAAGCTGCCTATAAAATTATGATTTTTTTTTTCATGGCACATTCTTAAAAAATAAAAATAAGTAAAATACTTATCATCCGTACTATTTACTAAACCTTTAATTAAAAAAAATTAATCATTCCGTTGGATGGGTATTTTGGCCTCCAATCCAAAATTCAGTTTTGTATGAAACAGGCAGCGCAGCCGTTCCCCTTAAATAGTATTGTAAACTCATTGAATATTTTTTTTTTTTTTTTACAGTAACTCCACACGGGAGACCAAGGAGGAAATAATTTTCCTCAAGGCCTATATCATCTTTGGGGATGCTGTGTGGAGGATCTTTTAGAGGATAGGAAGGAGTGAACTTGGGTCTTGAAGAGACCCATGTTATAGGATGGAGGAAACACAGAGGCCGGCAGATCATTCCACAGCCGAGTTGTTGAACACAAGAACGAGTCGTAGAAGCGACCCGTTCTCATGTGACAAATGTCAACCGTGTGCAAATGTTGGGCGCGCGTTTGGCGTGTTTCCCGACTATGCACCGGTGCCGAAGGGATCAATGACGCTAGTTCCTCGGAGCATCTTCCATTAAAATACCGGTAGAACAAGGACAGCATTCCCACCCGACGTCTGTGCTCCAAAGATTGCAACCCATTTGTTAAGATAGGCGAATCTATCAAACGGACCGCGAATATTGTTTTTATCGTTCACTCCATATAATCCTTCGCAGTTTTATCATCTTTATGTTCGACTGTATTGAATTGATACGCCAATCGAAATGGGAAAACTGATTTGTGTTGACAGTTTCCCTACCGGAAAATTCTGCCTTCCATATTTGAACAGCAATTTTAAAGGACATGACGAGACATGTTGACATTTTTAAGTGCACTAGAATGATCATTTGGTATTTACATAATGAATGAACTATGATAGTGGTTTCTCGTTTAATGCGGATATTGTTTGCAGAATGCCCAGCTTTCTGCAGTTTATACAAATAGCAAAGGATTTATTCAAATTGTTTTTTAGTTTTTATATATTGACTATTCGGAAGCTTCCGTTTCCCGCTTGATTTTGTCTCCAGGTGTCCACACTATGCATGATACTATAATGGAAACAATCTAGTAAAGCGCCATTCTTTCTCTCGTATTTCATATTTTAAATAGTTTCTAAACCTTAATAAACTAACGCTTTGCCGAATGCGAGCACCCTTATTTCTTGAGAGGCTCCATTAAAAAAATGCTTAGGTACATTTAGCTGATAATGGCTAATTGTTTTTCACCATTATAGTGAATTACATCTTTAAAAATAATCTGTGGCACGCCTTAACTTTTCTTCATTTCGCATTATTTTTCATGACAAAATTTTATTCATTGCTTGTTTCGATAATTTATATTGGAAATTACTTGATTCGAGACTGATTTCTTTCAGATATGAATGTACAGAAAGTATCATAATATTTGCTTTGAAAAACCGCATAATCGATGAAAAAAAAACACTGTTGATTTTATTTTGTCTCAAGTTTTCCCAAATACCTACATTTTCCTATCCCAGGTCACATAAAGATTTTCTATGCTGCCTCTTGGGGTTGCCAGTTAACTATTCCAAAACTTCTCACACTCGGCACGAGCCTCCAAAATTTAAGTGTCAATCCAAAAAAATGTGTACGCATTACGTACACGAGGACTGTTATCCGTTGAAATTTTCCCGCAAACATGGAGGCACGGGTGGTGTCCCCCGTTACGGAGGTGACACATGCTTTAACATTTCCCCCTATCTATATGAAATACTGCCAATCAGATATGCAAATAAAAAACCTTGGGCAATCGCAATCTAAAACCTTCCCAACTATCAGTCCCTCGAGTGCTGACTCTTGGAATTCATGAGAATTCCCTCGGGGAATGTAATTACTTAAATGAAAAAAATTATCACAGACGAGTACGGGTACGCTATCCTTTGTTACACATTCAAATAATAATGAATCAGATAAATCAATTTCTCCCTTTTACCCATAATAAAACTCAATGTAATGAAATTCGGATAAAAAATGTGACGTTTCGTAGTATCATTAACTCAACAAAATGGTATTTATGAATAATCACCCGCTTTGATGTGGATTTCATGTTTTTCCGAAAAAATATCTCGTTTTCAAAGGTTAGTTGTTTTCGTAATTGAGTATTTATGTATTACGTTATTATTATTTTCGCTTCAGTGCTTAAATAACTGTTTTATAAATAGATATGGATATTGTTTATACCTACCACCTCGATTTATAATAATGGCTCAATATTTGGATTCTTTGTGAAATATAAAATTGTGTGTAAGATCTTTCCATACTCACTCTACTGCTGGATGAAGATCCCCCAGTAGCATTCATTTTAATGTAACACACAACACTGCCTGAACAGAAATTTATATGTATAGTAAATAGTAACCACACACAAACTGAAGCACAAAAAATGCAAACATCTATAAACAGCATATTCTCTGGAGATTTAGTTACATGAAATCGCGTAGTTTTTTGGTATAGTATATAGATTAACCAACAAATTTTCCATCGTGAGCCATGGAGCCATGAGATATCCATTTGACTCTCAAAAAATAATACAAGGCAAGCGCTCCTGAGGTGATTTTTCACAAAAACAGCGCTATACAAGTCATCCAAGTATTATTATTATCATTAGTGTTTGTTCCGTTATTTTAATTTTTCGGTAAAAAAAAGAAAAAAAAAGAAAAAGAACTTTTAAATCGGGAATTACCTAATTCTAAGCTAATTAAATGTTTTTTATTATTCTGAACTTTGGAATAGAACCCGAGACTACCGGCTCAGAGCCAAACGATGCTATGACTCATTTTTTAGTCGGTTTTTAAAGACAAACATTCCCGGGTACCAATAACTTGACTAAATTTGAATTCTGCCTATCCCCATCATTAAAGGCGAAAACGTTTATTGTTTATTAAGAATATTTAACAGAGAGATAATAAATATTTCATATTGATAGAAGCAAAATATAAGTAAGGTCATCAATAAGAAATAATATTTCACTATTAAGTAGAGAAAAATAAAGAAGCCCATGAAAAATCCAGGAAAATAACAATATATGAAAAACAATAACACAACAAAAAATATATGTAAATACATATGTTATATATATATATTTTATTATTTATTATTGAAATTGAATACATTTTATAATTCAAATTACAATAATGCTTGTGTAGAGAAGAGGATGTACACAGTGCGATTACATATTTATATAGATATAATAACGTTGCATGAAAGTGTTGCATGAAAATGTTTACACGATAATGTTACAGAGTTAGTTGTTAACATAATGAATAAAAATGAATAGTGAAAAGATTTTGATTTAGAAGTATTATTAAATTAAGATGACCTCAACGCATCAACGGGTACTCCTAAAAATAAAAATAGCTTTTTCTAAAAGATTCATAAACCTTCATTAAGAACATTTAGGTGATGAAAGCTGCTTGCGAGGGTGTGAAACCGTATTTAAACAGATGTGGGTATTATTCAAAATTCAATATATTCATGGAGAAATTTCCATTATGAAATTCTGAATGCCTCACATGAATAAATAATGACGTATTATACAAACCGAGGCGCAGAAGCCTCCGGTCTCCAGTGACCTAATATTTCAGGCTGTATTTATCAACCGTGCAGCAGTTTCTTAACAATTTCAGATTTTTTTAAATTCTGAAATGATTTTAAATACAAAGGCAAATCTCCTTTTGGTCACGTTTTTTAATGAAAATAAGAGGATTCTCAGAATTCGGAATAATACGACGTGAATTGATTAAAATATACTTGTATTATTTTAACTATCAAGTGAAGAATCTGCTTGTATGTCTCAAAAAAAATAATCTGGAAGCGTAAGCTCTGGCGTCAAGAAATTTGTATAGCTTTTTCCGCCAACATTTTATAGGCCAAAGAAATTATTTTCATCAGGGGGTACGGAGCTTCAAAACACGAATTTAACAGAAAAACAGATACACAAGACGCAATATGATTTTTCAATTACATTTTTTTAACAAAAGTGTTGAAATACGAGCGGAGTCGAATTGTGAGTAAGTACAAGTATTTAGAATAATTTAAATAGCAAACCAGTTGAACAGTTTTTTTTGTATTGAAAATCCATTGCATATTTTCATAAAACGTTAAACCTGGAAAGAAATCTGCTTTTAAAACGTCATCCAAGAAAACTTTCCGCGCTTCTGTTTCTTCCGCTTTTCTTGAAGGCAACACAAACGGTATTTACAATTTACAACCACGTCAGTCGGATCCTTAGACATTTTAAAAACGACATGGATTACATTTCTAAAGGCTTCACTTTTATTTCAATTTCCTTTACAAAAACTCCCGCTCCCGTGCGGAATCCATGGAAATGTGTAACAAAACTTCTCAAAGGGTTGAGCTTTGGCTGACTGCAAAGTTTGCCGCTTGAGGGCGGATTAAATGGGAGTATTTACCTTTCGCAGCTTTTGGTGAAACCTGCTAATTAAAATGTTTTCACATTCCTTTCACTTACAGTTTGCAGCATTATTCCCTTAACCTGGCGTGCTAATAGAAAGCATTAATACTTTTACACGTCCACCAACATGCATGTTTGTACGAATGCGTTCATATTTTTCTGTACGTTACTTTTTACAGATTTAATCAAACGTTCATCTGGAAAACATGGTGCGGGCGCGGAAAGGCGAATTTATTTTGTATTTTGTGAATGCTCTGACGGATATGAAATTCATTTCATGCTTCTGTAATGCATGCCAGAATATTACAGAATCAAATTAAAAAATACTGTACTTTGTATGAGCACACGATTTCTTTCTTCTAATAGCATCATTCCGGGGGGGGGGTATATTAGCATCATTGAATCATTTGAAGAGAGATTTGAATCTTGGATAAATCGTCGGAAATTAAACCTTTCTCTTCATAACCTTATTACTGGAGGATGGGGAAAAACGAGTACTTGAAAATCATAGCTATATTGAGGAATTGAACCGGGATATCACTCGTAAAATAAATGACCGTGATACTTTTAAAAAGGCGGTTTGCAACTACGGTTAGGAGATGACACCATAAAATGAAGAAGAATGGTGACGATGACGTGCTCGAGTTAATATAACTCTTCTTTTTTTATATATGCGCCATCTATGAGAAAGCGGAAAGGGTTCCAACGAAGTTATTAGCGGTAGGCATGCCTATAACAACCCAGTACCAACGAATAATCAACAACCTGCGAAGGTGCCATTCGAAAATAATGAACTTATTCAGTGCCCCAAGCTTCATATTTTCAATCAAGTTGAACTTTAACGCTCGTAACCTACTTAGTCATGATTCGCCTCGTAGTTTAGTAGTCGGCTCTTCCCCGAAGCCGCCGTAGTTGGTAAATCAATTGAAAATTATCGTAATATGATTAAATAAGGTGGAGCAGGCCTCGGTGTCCGGGAAGTTTATCATTATCGTTATGGCGTGGACTTCGTGCGAGACAAATCATAAATTAGAGGGCGCGCGTTGTCCGGTGTATCCTCCACGCCACGGGTAAAGTAATGCCATACTTCTCGTCTTGGGAAATGTGGGTTATGCAGTGAATTACTTGAATTATGCACTGTGATATGGTATAAAAACCCGAATAATCACTTTAACTAAAGCTCCATTTCCGAATATAAAGTAAAATAACAAACCTAAATTCATTGCAATGTGATTATATTCCACCGTTTCAAAGTCAATGTCACAACTGAAATAAAACATCTTTGAAGCAGTGACCAAGTTTATTTACCTCGGAACTCTGCAACTCTGCAACAAAAAAATGCAACTACGACCTCGAAATCATAACTCTCAAATCGAGTGACTAAATCCAATCCTCATAAAATACTCATTAGATCAGTGTTGAGTTCACGAAGAATGGCAAAAGAATATCGTATATTTTAGACTGGAACATTCCAAGAAGAGTCTTAGAAGTTACTCAAGAAATCGATGGCTGTCGCACAAGATACAACCAAGAACCATTCCAAGGAACGATTTGAAGATCCGCCAATAATAAGTCTGAGACGACACCGCTGGGCATGTAGCCTGATTGGAAGATATTTACCCATCAAATACTTAATAATCCTACAGGACGAAGGGGTGCTACGAGACCAAACTGTGGTTTTTAAGCCATTACTGTTAGTTAAATATTAATTTAGTTTATTCCTCTGCTAGGTTATTGTCATTCTTTAAAAAAAATGTGCAATTGTACTAAGTTATTCTGTAAGAAAACGATTAGAGAAAACTTTTAAAACTTTGATAACTGTTATTGTAGTACTTTCTAGATCCCCGCAACTGGTTGAACATGGAGACCTATTCTGGTTATTTCTAAGGAATATTTCTTATCCTTTTCTTTTGGCTTCTCTTAAACCTCTTCCGCGGCTGGCGCTCTAAAGTGAAAACGGTGTCGACCCCAACTAGAGTCAAAATAGAAAAATTGCAAAACGATAATGTAAGAAGTAAGTATGAAAATTGTGTAGAGATGAGACTGAATGATAAGGTAATGGACGGTCTAAGCATAGACGAAACATAGGACCACATAAAAGTGAGCCTCTGTGAATCTGCTAGAGAGGTATGTGGAATAAGTACGCAAGGTAGAAAGAAAGGTGATGCATGGTGGGATGATGAGATTAAAGCACTGGTCTCAGAGAAGAAGAAAGCGTGGTTATTTCTGATAGCGGCTGGCAGTGCTTCTAACGAAGAGAGGGATAGAGCGAAAGAAGTTTACAAGGGATGCAAGAAAAGAGTACGTGATGGAGTGAAAGAACGAAAGAAACGCCTGGAAGAGGAAGAGGGGATCAAAATGACAAACCACTTCCAAGAAAATATTAAACTATTTTGGAAGGAGGCCAAAAGGTCACGGAATGGTCCAGAAAGTGGATGTGTGAAAGTGATAAAATCGAAAGATGGAAAAATGTTGACGAATGAGGAAGAAATAAAAGAGAGATGGATGAAATACTTTGAAGAGGTCTTCGAAAGCAATCCGAGTGATAGAGATTCCAGTGGCGAGTCAGGTATGAATGACGATGGGGTGAATGTTCCCAAAATTAGCATGGATGAAATCAAAAGATCAATTAGATGTATGAAGAATGGTAAGGCTGTTGGTTTCGATAATATTGCTGCTGAATACTTTAAAGGAGATAGCCGTATAATTCTCACATGGTTATGCAAACTTTTTAACCAGTGTCTAGAGGAGGGTTACACCCCATTAGATTGGAGAAGGGCTGTGACCATGCCTCTACAAAGGTAAAGGGTCACGCATGGAATGTGGAAATCACAGGGCTATTAGCCTGCTAAGTTCAGTTGGTAAGCTGTATGGTAGGATATTGATTGAAAGGGTACAAATGAAAACAAAGGATAAAATATGGGATATGCAAGGCGCATTTATGAGTGGAAGGGGGTGCATGGATCAGATTTTCTCGTTGCGTATGCTCACAGAGAAGTTTCTGGCAAAAAAACAAAAAACTTTTCTGCGCTTTTGTAGATCTACAAAAGCATACGACAGAGTTGACAGAAAAAAGTTATGGAAGGTGTTGTCTAAGCATGGTGTGAATACAAATCTTATACAGGCAATCGCATTGCTGTACGAGGGAAGCGTTGCATGTGTTAGGGCAAACGGTGATTTTACGGGGTGGTTTGACATCACAAAAGGTGTTAAGCAAGGCTGTGTAATGTCACCGTGGTTATTCAATCTATACATGGATAATTGTATGCAAGAATTGAAAGAGGTGGGCTTGGGCGTGAAAATGAGTAGTCTGTAAGTATGTTGCCTGTTGTATGCTGATGATGCGGTGCTGATTGCTAACAGTATGGAAGATCTACAGTCCCTCGTATCTAGGATGAACGAAGTATGTATGATGAATGAGCTAATGATGAATGTAAATAAGTCCAAAGTCATGGTTTTGAAAGAGAGAGTACGAACACAGTGTGCAATATAGTTGTGAATGATGAATACTTGGAGAAGGTAGACGAGTTTGTGTATTTGGGAAGTATGTTTACGAGAGATGGAAAGACTGATAGGGATATTGAAAGAAGGGTGAATGCAGGAAACTCCATTAACGGAGGACTGAACGCGGTTGGCGCAAACAAAAGTTGTCCAAAGAAGCGAAGCTAGCAGTCCACAATGGAATGCTGATACCAACCCTGATGTATGGCAGTGAGGCATGGAACTGGCAGAGGAAGGAAGAAAGAAGACTGAATGCTGTAGAAATGAAATCTCTGAGACGAATGTTTGGTAAAACCATGTATAATCGTGTGAAAAATGTTGAGATTCGTAAAGAATTCAAGGCTGATGTAAGCGTAGTGAGCAAGATTAAGAAAGGGACGCTTAGATGGTTTGGGCATGTAGAGCGAATGAACGAAGAAAGGAGTGTAAGGAGAATATATGACGCGAATGTGAATGAAGAAGAGCCCGGGGACGCCCGAGGAAGACATGGCACGATCAAGTGAATCAAATACTCGAGTCGGGCCATGTCAGAAGTCGGAATAACAGAAGAGAATGTATGAGGCGTTGTGCGAATGTAAATGAAGCAAGAAGTGTATGCCAAGATCGAGTTGTTTGGAGTTCTGTCCTCTCTGCCTACCCCTGCGGGGAAACGGCGTGATGGTTAGTTAGTTAGTTAGTTAGTTCTTTTGGCTTAAAGACTTCTTGCTTATCTCCGGGATGACATCCGTCATTCAGCGACCGACATTCTTAAAAAATATCAATGTTTGCGTACTTTTAACAAAAGAAAAACCTTATATTATCGTAAGTATTGAATTTTATCATTATTAGTGAGTTATTTGTCGCATAATAATGCTATCAAATGAAGAAAATTAACGAAATTGCGATGTTTGTAAAGTACCTATGCCAAAAGCTCGAAATGTCAGATAAAAGTGATTTAAATTCTGAAAATTATGATAAACTATACATATAAAGTAAGTAAAAAATAAACTACATTTGTGATACACCTATAACTATTGATGATACTGTCATTATTAAACCACAAACTCCTTTAAAAATATTCAATCATTGACATATAATCGGAATCACAGTTAAGCAAAATGTCTTCAAGCCTAAGGAAAAGGATAAGGAATTTTCCTTAGGTTTAAAAACTTTTCCGGTTCTGTGGTTCCGGTTCTCTCGGATGACAGCTTTCAGCTGTCATTCAGCGAATGACATTCATAAAAAAATTCAATAGTTTTAACAAGATAAACTCAATATTAGGCAGGTTACCAACTATGTTATGTATGCGTTGTTGCAAAGCAATGCACAACGGCAGGCGGCTGCACAGATATACCATAATAATAATAATATAATATTCGGATGATTTTTATAGCGCCGTTTTTGTGAAAAATCACCTCAAGGGCGCTTTACAAATCTTACTTCCTATTCTTACATTATTCCTATATTAAATCTATGACATTTTTTTTTTTTGGACACTATCATTATACATTATTTATAGACCATATAAAGGATGCAGTTAAATTATCAAAACTAAATACGGCTTGGTCTAAGTTTTCATACATGTTTAATTGAAAAAAAAAATAATAGAAGTTATCTGTATTTATTCCTTACGATATATTGCAAGACGCTAATACGAATGATAGGAGTTATGTGAAGTTGGGCGGCGGGTGAGGACGGGGGCCGGGGGTACTGATCCTATCTTCCAATCTTCTTTGTCTTTGTTGGTGACTCCCCTGGGCTGCGTGACGGGACGCTCGGTGTTGGTTTGCCCATACGCCAGGTGGCGCTCGTCGGCCGGCTTCAGGATCTGGAAAGACCACATCAGCGTGTCGTCTATTTCTCGCCCCAACCGGTGGTATCCTTGTGGGGGGCGGACCACAGCAGGCCGCGGAGCAGCCTTCTCGGGCACGTCCGTGGGCCGCATGATGCACCGGATCTGCTCCGTGAACTGGAGGTCAGAACTCAGGTCGCTGTGACAGCAGAAGATCTTCTCGTCAAATGTTTTTATTTCCTATTGCGCCTTTCTCGGTAGCCACGAAATCTAATTTTGTGGATTGCAGTTGTAATACAGTGTTCAAGGTTATACAGCGATATCTTTGCAGCTTATTAAAGGCTCCAAAATAGCACATTCACCATTAAGTTTGAGTTGTCTAGCTCGTATACGATATTGTTTACAATCACCACAGTTCAAAGAATAACATTGTAAATCATTCACTTTGGGACACTTTTAACAAGCAAAAAGGTCTTTTAATAAGCACATGTGTCGAACGCTTCTACCGACCGATGCTTTTGGGTTAGTTTAGAACAACGTGACAGATTTGAAGTTAAAATATTTGGGTTTTTATTTGATTTTTTATTATAAACTTGATTTAAGCCGAAACGGCCACACTAAAATTATATGATTTTTATAAATGTAACCTATAAATTATTGCGGTTATTTTACGCTACTTTAACACCGGAAAAATTAAGAACTAAGCAATATTTCCCAGATAAACTGGAGCGCTTATAAAAAGCTGCCGGCTGCTGCGAGAGCGCCAAAATAACCATGGCGGTAAATGTCAGTTTTATAAATAGTGACAGAATTAAAAACGGTCATTACTATTTAGTGAGGTGGATACCTTTTTGCAAAACGTAATTCTTCGTTAAAAGTCGTATTTATGCTAATTAAAAATTGATTAAAATGCATTTTAATATAATGTAATTATTTGAAAGAGTGTTAGTTCAAAACCCAGTGTACACTTGAAGATATTTCGTCAATTTATATTTTCAAATAATCAGTTTAGGATTTTTGACTATGTCTCTACGAAATTTTACAGTCTTTAAGCCTAAGGAAAAGTAAAAGGAACCAGAATAGGACTCCTCCTGTTTGCCGGAAAAGATGAAGGAAGGATTTCTTCTAGTCTCTAGGAAAAGTACAACGAATTTCAGAAATATTACATTCCGTTTGTGTTTATTCGATTGTACAAACAAAATAAAAGCTTCCTTACAAACATATTTTCGATATTTTGTGAATATTTTCTTTGAGGCGATCAAGAGTGAATGCGGCGGAAAAGAATTTTTATTACGAAATTCGTTTAGAAATTCAAAAAGCGTCCCTGTTCACGTTAAATTCCATCCGGCGGGGATCATAATAATATAACCTGGAGGCTGGAGGCTGTATATCGCTACGAATGTGTGGCTACGTCGAAAATACTATCCCACACATATTCCCTTCACCATTGCCAAAAATATACGCATTCCATTTGGTGCTTTTCACGTCCAAAATTGTTTACATCGTTATAAAAAATGCAGTGGTTCGTGGAATAATTATTGACGGCGCCCAGCATTTAATTGCCATCCATTTATTTTTTAAATCTACATTCTTTGAAGTACACTACGTGAACGACGAAATATTTAGATACGAGTCTATTTAAAAAATGTGTGTTGTAAATCGCTGGCTATGACATAATACCTATGGCATATTTTTTATTGTTACTGGATGACACTATACTTAAGACATAAAAATCAACATGTTTAAAGTGTACCATGAAAAACCCAAGACGGTTTCTATGCGTTGATATTACGTTATTCCTTCATATTATCGCGTAATATTGCGATCTCAAATTTACTGAATTTTTAGAAATATTTTTTTTTTCACATTCATTTCAGAAATTTACCTGGGTCTGCGCCAGGAGTCATCAATCTGACCCAAGGTTGTAAATCTTGGGCTTATTGATGGATTGAATAAAATTTTGAAAAATTGATATAGACGTGTTAGTGAACTCGATAGATAAAACACTTATTTGTTGACACTGAATATATTTCTTTGATAAATGAGCTAGGTAATCTAACAAGGTTTTAATCAATATTGTGCTACAGTAAGTTAGCGACGACTGTTTTACTAATAATTTTTTTGAGAAAACGAATAAAGATTTGTTCAATTGCAAGATAAGACTGCAGTCAGGTATGGGGGCTCCATCGAGGCCCGAGTAAAGTTAGCCTCTCAGAAGCTGGGCGTATTGTACAGAGCCCGCAGATACTTTAATAGTGCACAACTGCTGACCCTGTACAAATCGCAAGTGCGCCCCACTGTAGAATTTGGCAGCCACCTCTGGTCAGGAGTCCCAAAATATCTGAAAAAAACCCTTGACTCTGTGCAGAAACGGGCGGTCCGTTTGATAGATTCGCCTATCTTAACAAACGGGTTGCAATCTTTGGAGCACAGACGTCAGGTGGGAATGCTGTCCTTGTTCTACCAGTATTTTAATGGAAGATGCTCCGAGGAACTAGCGTCATTGATCCCTTCGGCACCGGTGCATAGTCGGGAAACACGCCAAACGCGCGCCCAACATTTGCACACGGTTGACATTTGTCACATGAGAACGGGTCGCTTCTACGATTCGTTCTTGTGTTCAACAGCTCGGCTGTGGAATGATCTGCTGGCCACTGTGTTTCCTCCATCCTATAATATGGGTCTTTTCAAGACCCACGTTCACTCCTTCCTATCCTCTAAAACAGTGCTCCGCAACCTTTTCTCATCTACGGCACACCAAAATTCTTCCTAGAATTCCGCGGCACACCAAAAGCTAAAATATATAGGTATTAAATTGAATTTTATAATAAATTTTCGTACATTGCATTTGACCGCGGCACACCTGTATTCGGCTCACGGCACACCAGTGTGCCACGGCACACCGGTTGCGGAGCACTGCTCTAAAAGACCCTCCACATAGTATCCCCAAAGATGATATAGGCCTTGAGGGAAATTATTTCCCTCAGGGTCTCCCGTGTGGAGTTACTGTAAAAAAAAGAAGTCAGATGCAAAATTAAATTGAAATAATTAAAACAAAGAATAAACATTGTATGAAATATACTAATATTTAATTAAAATAATAATCTTGCTATGATACTTAAAATCCAATAAAATTTTTAAAAATCATTTCATTTGACATTTATTAAAAGTATGTTATATCTATAAAAAATACTGTATATTGCCTTTAGAGTTTCGTTCTTAATTAATATTTTACCTCATTGAGAAACATCGTGTACCCACAAATGTATTGAAAAAAATAGTAGGAAAATTAAACCATTTACTGGTAAACGATTTACTGAAATCCCTAGTAGCATTGATAAGTTTCATTCCGTATCTACGTGAACTGATGTCGTTCATCAAGAACTACCATGTTTATAATACATATAATTTGAATGCATATCACGTAGGCCATCATGAACATAAACGCACTGTAATATAATTAATTTTACACACATAATATTAAAATCCAATGCAAATTGAGCCATGAAAATGATAATAACGTGTTCGGAGTACCGTACAAGTAAAACGCTCCTCATTGATAAAGTAATTTAATAAAGCCATTAATATTCCCGTTACAACTTACATTAGATGCAATAATAATAGTTTATTATGCCGGATCAATAATGCGCCGCCGTCAGAATATCTAATATAAATTATCAAGTTTTAATTGAACACACAAAATTAAAATAGAAATTGGTCTACCCATTGCCGGGAATAAGTCTCCTTCCTGTCTTTTCAATGTTTCCTGTTTAGGACCAGGGTCATTTTTTTAAATGATCGCTAATTTATTTTGTGATGTTCCTGGTGGCCTAAATACCCTTATAGTTTTCAATTTAGCAGAGTGTTGCAAAATAAATCTCTTCCTTTGCATCTGTGACGTAAACTGGTTTATGTCTACCATCTTTCTATCTTTTAAATTTTGGACGACGTCAATTTTGTTGACAGTGATTTTGATAAAGGCTCAGATTTTTGTGTCATATGTCACGATTCAGGCACTTTTCAAATAAAAAATAATGTTTTTAAAATGACGACTCCCAAAGTCAATGAAGTTGAATACCACAAGGAACCCGACTAAAGAAGACGAAAGATATCGTCATTAGTTTATGAAGTTCTGTTGGGTGTTGAATTGTAGAAGTTAGTGTATTATTGTATACACAGCCCTATTACGTTTTAAAATCCATTTTTTTATGTTTATACCGGCTGCAGCAACACTTTGATACATAAATAATAAGTATTACTCTTTTTAATATTGTAACGAGCTCGACTTTTTATTAAGAACACAAAATGAAAACAATGAATATGTTATCTCTTAAATAATAAAAATTCTCAAATTCGTTGAAGTAGAAATGAATATTGAATTGTTTTGAAGTCGGTGCAGGTCGCACCCCTTTATATCTGGTTCAGTTAGCATATAACCCGGTCGGTTGCAGCCATTTATAGTTTGTATATGATATCTCCTCCCATCTCTGGACCGAAGGGGTTGTTTCAATTATAGTTATTATAAAGTCAGGGGTTCGTTGGAGGGTGCCGTTCCAGTACCTACTTGTAGATACTCACATAGATAGATACGGTACTCACCTCCTATATAAGTACCTAGGTGAGCACGATTGGGTGTTATTTTCACTCGTGCAAGTGGTGATTTGATAAGTGCATTTATGTGTTGTGTTGAAGCGACACATTAGCTAAAGTAAATATGAAAGGAAACCACCCCAAGTAAAGGGAATAAGAAATGTTAATATTTCCAAACGCATTATAAGAAATTATATAATGTTGAATGGGAGCAGAAACTTTCTCATATATTATTTTATGGGTAATATTTATTGGTGAGCAGATAATTCAACACACGTACGGCACACTATTTAAAAGTGATATAAAGTCATTAAAAGTACGAACAAAAAAATAACTAGCCCGAAAACCTAATATAACATAACGTAATTAATATTTTTTTAATAAAAAAATATATATATATGTAATTCAATTTTTTTTAATATTAATTAGGTTGTTAGTTAGTTTTTTTTGTTTTCTTCGTATTTTTATGACTTTATATCTTATTAAATTGAATACATTTTAATTCCATTTACAATACTACACTTCTCTTTTAAGCAATGCTCGTGTAGAGAAGCGTAGTGTGCATATTGCGTTTACATGTTTACATAGTAATGTTACAAGAAGATGCTTGAAATAATGAATAATAATAATAATAAAATGGATTACATGATAATATTACAGAGTTTGTGGTTTACATAATGGAAAAAATAGAGTGCACAGCGACAAGCTTTGATTTACTAGTTATAATAAGAATAACGTAATATATGTAAGTAAATTGTGTCGTAGGATATTTAACGTACGTATACAATAACGGTAGAATCTTATAGTGGTATATGTCATAAAAAAATGTTAAATGTGTAAAGCCCAATTTGGGCGTGATTAATTAAATAAATATACAAAATGTGTGCGTGTATTGTTTTTAGTTTGCTTGATTTTCGGGGATTTTTAATCGCATTTCAGAGTTCAGTAGTATCTTTTTTTTAATGTCTTCGGGTAGTTAATTGAAAATTTGTATTTTTTTTACGGTAACGCCACACAGAGGACCCTGAAGGAAATAATTTCCCTGAAGGCCTATATCATCTTTGGGGATGCTGTGTGGAGGGTTTTTTAGAAGATAGGAATGGGTGAACTTGGGTCTTGAAGAGACCCATGTTTTAGAATGGAGGAAACACAGGCCTGCAGATCATTCCACAGCCGAGCTGTTTAACACAGGAACGAGTCCTAAAAGCGACCCGTTATCATGTGATAATTTTCGACTGTGTGCAAATGTTGGGCACGCGTTTGGCGTGTTTCCCGACTATGCACCGGTGCCGAAGGGATCAATAACGTTAGTTCCTCAGAGTATCTTCCATTAAAATACCGGTAAAACAAGGACAGTATTCCCACCTGACGTCTGTTCTCCAAAGATTGCAGTCCGTTTGTTAAGATAGGCGAATCTATCAAACGGATGGCCCGTTTCCGCACAGAGTCAAGGGTTTTTTTTTTAGATATCTATAGACTCCCGACCAGAGGTGGCTGCCAAATTCTACAGCGGGGCACACTTGCGATTTGTACAGGGTCAGTTGTGCACCAAGCATATCAATGGAGGGCTTGTTGGGAAGATTGCTTCCATTAAAAGAGACTAAATTGTCATTTCGATCCCTTTTAGACATGTTTTGTGCAAATGAAGTATTGATTTTACATAGTGAGATTACGAATTTAAATCTAGTGCGATTTTCTATGATGAAGTGTTATGATTGATTTTCTTTTAGTATTTGAGGTACTGATTTTTTTAAAAATAGGTCATTGAAAATTGGTACCTTAAATTCTTAAAACAGTGATTTTGTAGAGTGATTTCTAGGTTTTTTTATTATTATTTTAATTTTCAGGTTTTTGTAGAAAACAGATTTTTTTCTCTTTTTTGAGACTTAAATTAACTAAAATCCTATCTAAATTTTTACTTTGAGATATGTGCTGTGAAAAGACAAGATGTTAAAATCAAATATTAAAACCCCATGAACAACGACATAGGCACTTAAACAGGGCCTAAATTAAGTTACCGTAAAACGCAAAAGTAGGCAGTTACTTTACTTTACCACAGTTAATTAATGTTGGTTAAAACTTTATGACGTTCTTTATCGCCCTCTGTGTTAAAACCTATGTTCATAAAATCCGCCCCTTCCCTGCAGTCGCCACCCCATCCGGTTAAAATATTCATACGGAATTCTGAAAATCTTTCATGCGGGCTGCATGGTTTGCACAAAATGTTACGTAACTCTAGAGTAAACTGCTTGGAATTTATGCAATGGGAAGAAAGAAAAATTTCCTTCCCAAAAGGAAACCACGGAAAAATCTCTTAACTTGTACAATCTAAGATCCTTACATCCGCTTCGAAGCCATTTTTAATAAGTAGGTTACCTGCTACATGCAGAGACAATCATTAAAATTTCAACGATTACAAAAAACAAAAATACAGAGAATGAAAAGCATAACGTTGAAACCTCTTGAGCTTATTTAGAGATTCCTTTTATAAATTCTTATATAGATTCCAATAAACACACAAACGTGACAATGTTATGAGATTTATAATAAACAACAATACCTATACAATTACTGATATCACTTTTGCACAGTTGAATTATTATCAACTGAGAACTTTATAACAATTTAATGTTCAGACATAAAAAATTATGCAACGAAAAGCTTATTTGAAATCGTTTCTTATTCGATCTAAAATTAGAATAAAAAAATGGTTTTTCCAGCACTTGGCACAATCTTCAAATTCACATCGAGAATAATTCCTTTTAAAGCTCGGATTTATCGTGAAAAAAGCTCCGGTTTGCGAAATCCCTTCACTTATACGAACAGGCTAACTGTCTCGACATAACCGCTCCTTCGTTAGATCAACATACTTTATACAGTTTTATATTTGAAATCCAAATCCAAATAGTCAGATTCGGTATATAAAGGAATAAGAATGAGCAATAATTTTTTCCACCAAAATATGTTTTACTATGCATTATGTATTTTAAAATGTTGGCTAGATTTATCAACTGACCGTTTTAGTTGCTAAAATAAATTATTGAATTCTAACAGAGGCTTAGACCAGCATTAACCGGCCATATTTTGTATGTTCATACGGATTAAATTGGAACCGCATTTGTAGATCCAAAGCTGTTGAAAGCTTCCAGTGCTCCAGCGTAAAAAGGTTGGAATAATTCCTTAAGCCTGGATTATTTTACTACTTAAAGAAAGTATGTTTTATTCAATGGAAAAGCCCGCTGCAATCAAACATTAAAAATAAACCATTAAATATGAGGACATTTTGAAGTTTGTACATGCTTTTAAATTATTCATGGTAACGGAATGGAAAAATATCTCGAATAAAATTATTATGTCCGAGTTGCAGTATTGTGTACAAAATATGCACTTGGTCATAGATATGTATTAGTTTTAAATAGGTACTAGGTTTATATATGTGTTAGGTTTTTATTCTTGTTATGCCTACTTAAGTTTAATTTGTCAATAGCTATAACTTTTAGTTGGTAAGTGACTACGTATAAGCCATAGTAATCAGTGTTATTTATTATGTATCTCATGGTAAATTAAATTGAATGTTAAATATTTTTTTTTAATGAGGATATCATTTTATGACAATCCTGATGTAACTGAACAGAAATTAACACATCCACAAAACAAGGAATTTATTCATTGCAAAAGTGTGTAGACAGGAAAAAGGCTACAGTGAACTGAATCAAATACGAGTACTTGAATCAGATCCTGTCAAGAGTAAAAACATAAAAAAAGTATGTTTGAAACGACATATATACCTACTTTTTATTGTCATTATGTGGTATTAGTTGTTAAATATTCTACGTGAACAGATTTGTGCAATGTGTGTTATTTCATAATGTAATTTGTTGCTTGTACTTAGGAAAGAAGTGCTCGTTAATATAAAAAAAAACTGTGCAATAAATAAGTGTTTCAACTAAAGACCGTTACGTATTTAGAAACATGAATAACAATGTTTTATATTACAAAGTATCTGAATTATTATTGTTATACTGATATTGTGAAACTGTATAGTGAAAACTAATATAAAGAACATAAATAAAGAATAATAATAATAGTAGTTGTTTATTCCAGAAGGTATGCAGGGGTAGTGAAATGTAATACGTTCCATAAGTGATAATAATACTAACAAATAAATAAGAATAGGTACGTAAAATAAGAGGAAGAAAAAGTAAGTCACTAATTATAAGTCTCAGTAGTTAGTCCCTAGTCATAAGTCTTACTTATAAGCCATTAGTAATAAAGTTTAGATGTAAGGTATTGGTTGTATATGTTATTTAATTAATTGTAAAGCGCCCTTGGGGTGATTTTCCCACGAAAACGGCGCTATAGAAGTAATCCAATTATTATTATTATTATTATAAATATTATATTAATCAATATTTTGCTGAAATATTGCTCTCACTAACTCGCTAATAGAATGAGGAATCTGCTGGCTATATAAATTAGTTAATCTACTCTTAATTTCAGTGAAAAAATAATATTACCAAAATTTCAAAAATGCACAAACTTTGATAAAATTGCCCATACATAATTAAAACTGTGGTAATATTATTTTTGTTCCCTTTGAGTTAGTGAGATCATTATTTCAGCGAAATATTGATTAAAACAATATTTATGTCATGAATTCGGGCATAATTTATTATTATTTTTTTATTGCGATGTTATTCTTATTATTTATACTTGTATTTATAATAACCTACTCATTGTACTCTATGTAGATAC
This sequence comes from Halesus radiatus, assembly GCA_022606495.2. Taxonomy (NCBI): domain Eukaryota; kingdom Metazoa; phylum Arthropoda; class Insecta; order Trichoptera; family Limnephilidae; genus Halesus; species Halesus radiatus. Next base: position 51,063 of record JAHDVE020008277.1, read on the forward strand.
CACATTAGCTGCTTTTTTAAATTATAATTTTGTGTCATAAAAATCTTATAGTTATATCCTGTACTTTTCTCTTTTATATTTTTTATACTTATGTATATATTTATTTTTTAACCTATGTATATTCTGTATTTTTTTTCTTAAAATTATTGTTAATACTATGTATCATGCGGTATAAATTTTCGCTCCTATTAAATATCGAAAATACACATGTTACATAATTGTATTGCACTGTTTGTTGTAACTTAAGACTTGTTCTATGTAAAAGCCCCAAGGGCGTAAATAAATAAATAATATTAATTGATAAACTTAAGTTTTTAAGACAAGATTTTTGTGCATAGCGCAAAGGGTAACAATTATATTCAATTAATAAATATTTGACAAGTCAAAACATTTTTCACCAATAAAATGTAGACATAATTTGTCTCGACGCCATCTATTGAGGGATTTAGCCGTTACAAGCCTTCTTCATACTAATAAAGTTGGTTGTTTACAGGTGAAATATAATAAAAAAACAGTAATTATAATGAAACACTAGTATATATTGATTAACTTGGCGGGTTTGCGATAAGCCGACGTAGCTTAACGGTAGAGCATCGGACCGGCAATCAGAAGGGTGCAGGTTCGAGTCCTGTCGGCGAAATTTATCTTTTCTTGGAAGGTTTTTTCAATTTGGATAAGTGTTTCAGGCTAATAACTATTGTTTATAAAAATAAATAAATAATAATTTTCTATTCCGTTACCATGAAACTAAGATGATTAAACGAATGAGATACTTTTATCGCTTAAAGGAGCCTTTATCAGCTTTAAACTACATATTTTCCAAAAATATATGATGTAAAATGCAACAAATTTAATCTTACATACTCAAAATTAATTAAAAAATCAGACTTTGTTTAATTGAACATGCGAGTAAAAACACACTCTTTTTCGATCTAAATAATTTATTAAAAATATATCCAAGTTCGACAGTTGTATATAACTGAAAAATAAATAACTAATAAAAACGTGTTCAAAATATGTAATTTATCGATATTCTATATGTTACATAACAATTAAAAAGGCAATCTAATTTGTGAGAACAGGCAAAAATGCAATGTAAAAACTTGTGCGAAAATGGCCATGAACCCTACTAAGTAGTACCTTTAATAAAATATCTTTAAACTGTATTTTTCACCTAGTTTCAACATATAGTTATTGTTTGTTTTATTACAGTAAAATGAATTTTCAAAACTCTATAACTCATAATGGATGTGGAGACTTTGAGAGCTGAAAAGGGTTGCTTTGACATAAAACTTACAGATGCCAGAGTTCACCGTTCAAGAGTTTTTTAGACTAATTATCTTTTTACGAGTTAGCTGATGTCGTAGACTGAGAAAGGGGATGGTTAATTTGATATCATCGACAGTTTAAAAATCCCCCACTCTATTATTTTCATATATTTAAGATCGGTTGTCAAAAAAATCATAATTTAAAAATTCTAAACCCTTGGTACAAAAACCCAGTTCATCAAAATTTCCACTGGTTTAAAACTCCACGTGTCTTTAAGCCAAAATGTTTCTGCAATATCCCACGCTCGTAAAATAATAATTATGTTTCCTAAGTGCGAAGTGTCGAGTTGAAAACAGCCTTGTTTGAAAAGGAACACCCCTCGTACACAGGCCTATAGGCTCACCTCGCACAAAGGAACGCAGAATCCGTTTCTTATCTCAGATGATGGGATGACGGCGTGATTCCGGCTTTTCATCATCAGGGGGCAAAGAGGACACCCTGTTTTGTTTTTCAGGGATAAAAAACTGTGTTTTTGAAAATTTTAACATTACATTGAAATTTAAGTGTTAAACCTGAAAAATAATGACAAAAAATGTTAATCATTATTATGTTGCAGGGTCAGTACTGCATTACCACAGAGCAAATAATACATAGAGGTGCCCTAACACGCAAGGTAAAGAAACCGAAATAAGGGACGCATGTCGCCAATTTGAGTAAAACGGGATATAAGTAAAAGGTTCAGCTTATTTACAAAAAACGAAAATTTCGTTAGAGTACGTACTTCGTTTGAACCTTTTTAAAGTGTTTTATAATTTGCTTACCGCAGTAAACATCACGCGAAACAAGCGTGCAACGCAGTGAACTAGGCTGACGCCAAAATGGGTGTCATGTGACAATTGCCTCCAACCGTCGAAATGGTACTGAGGGCTAATCTATTAATTCTGACCTCAGTATGCTTGACATATCTTTCTATTTGTGTCGTTTTAACAAAGGTGAACTCTTTTGTACTGTGATGAATTATGTCAACAATGTTGAATGTTTTGTGGTATGTTTGTTTCGATGAAATCAAAACCAAAAACAAACAAAACCAAAACCAATTCCCAGTAGCGTTAAGTTCCAATTCAGATAAGAGTGTGTGGAAAAATACATTAAACATTTACTTTAACAAATCGAAATCATTTATAAGTGTTAGAAAAAAAAAATTACGCCCTTGGGGTGATGTTTATTACTGAACGGTGATATATATTGTTGAATAGTAACAGTTTTCTGAATTAAATAAATAAACATGTATTTTCGTCAAAGCTCAAATATTAATTATAAAAATAATTCTAAAACTCGCTCTTCCTACCACTACCGATACGATCTTCAATATCATCAATATTATGGACATAAAGCAGCTCTTTGCAAAAAACATTCTGGTTAATTTGCACCAAAACAATAAAACACAGTAAAAATCAACACAAACTCTACATAATACACGAACCAAAAATAAAGAATTTCTCTAAACTCCTTTTGCTGGAACTGCTTTCGGAAAAAGATACTTTAAATACATAGCATGCAAATGCAAACATAGAAACACTGACTAAATTTAAACATGAAATAAACAATTCAATTTTTATTTTTACATTTACTCTCACCTGGATTATAAAAATGCCAAAATATAACATATGTATACAACCTAATCTCTTTACACCTATATAATATCTTAAAACTTCTTTCATTTATTTGTTTTTATATTTTGTTTATTTAATTATATAACTTATGTACTTCTTACGTTTGTCTCGACACAGAAATTTTCCCAGCGAGACGGACATTTAACATGCCATTGTAATTATGTTTTAACTAGATTATTAAAAAATAATAATGTTAAATTAAATAATTAAAAAGAAAGAAAAAACAGATTTTCGTCTGGTTACTGTAATTATCGCGTAACTAACTGTAACTACCGGAGCAATATAGGCGGAAAAGTCTGAAGAGGCCAGCAATTAAACTAATATGCAATTTTTCCAACATTGATGAAAGGATTTTATTCGCTTTTTTCACCCACTGCTATATTGATACAACACCAAACAGTTAACTGCCAATTAAGGTAACATAGTTGTCGATAGTCTCGGGTGAGGAATAAAAGGGAACTGGAGGTTGCCGATAGGTTGTTTTTCCAGGTTTATAATCCGGTGTATCCCACCCCTAACTGTCCCGGGCTTATCCCGCACTTTATTGACGGTTCACCCTCGTACGGTGGAAAAAGAGGCAATTATTTTACTTTATACACAACGCGTTGTTATGTTACCCTTCTAGCCATACAATTTAAAGGGTTTTGTTTGCTGCATAGGACCCTAACTACCACCTACTTATATCTATATCTACTCGAAAAAGGCAGGAATTTTGAAATTTGTTCCATTTGATTTACACCTTTATTAAATAGTTTTCTACCGTTGGAGTACCTACTTTAAGGCTAGTGGCGTTCAGTCCATGAAGGCCAAAATGCTGTACCCACCCTAAGAAAAACGAACCATAAGAATAAATTAAAGAAGACAACAAAAATCTGATGAATGTTTTATTAGCACGAATTTGATAAGGAACTTGTACTCGCATTTATTCAGTTGGCCATAACAATCAGCGAAATATGATAATAAAATTGCTAGTTTCAAATACTTTATGCACAATAAATTAATACTCGAACTTTAAAAAACTACACAAACCTACCTTTGATAATAGAGCAATGCACGCCACTGCCTAAGGCTTACGATATATTAATTACTTTTAATATTTTAAAAATTATGAATAGGAATAGTGCATTAATTAAATTCTCAGTAACGCCCTTGTGAGATGCCATCCTTCGGAATAAAAATGTTGCTTTTATTTTTTGTTAAATTTCAATACATATTTTTTTCATTTAGTTAATAAAATTTTACAAAGCTGATAAGACAATTTGTAATTTTTTTCTTCATCTTATCTTCAATTTATTGGTAAAAATTGACTTGCCGTTATTGGTGATGCTTCCGCTGATAATCGCATCTTTAACAAAAAAACGACCTGCAAAATTACTTCTGATTATTCAAAAATAAAGTGAATCAACTGATCTTACCTGATGTATCTTATACGAGTATATATCTAATCTCCACTTCTATCGACAACTTTTAATAGTAAATTACTGTTCCCGTGAAAATAATATATAAGATTAAGGGCCAGTACTCAAAAATGGCCATAAACGTCACATTGAAGGTTGATAACTCAAACAATACCACAAATGATTTATCTGTTAATTCTATACGGGTAGTTAGGAAAATGTATAAGGTTTCAAAAGATAAACATCATCAATCTCTAATCTTTAAATTCTGTGTAATAATTAAGTAAAATTTCAGTACGTATTAGTTTTATTTTTTTATTTACATGAATACCGCACAAGAGTCCCAACTGTCTGGAGCCAGTGAGACTATGGCATTCCCAATTGGGGAATGTTGTGAGGCTGAAAGGAGGGGAAGGAGGGGGAGAGGAAGGTGGGGAATACCTGGCTATTCAGATCTGGTCACCAAACACGGCTAAAAGCCATTTCAAGCGACGTTTCAATTCTGAATGGTGGTCTTTCACCAGGGCGATACTGAGAGTATCTCCCACTCTGGTTGAGGATTATTGTCTTTTAAAACCTTATACATTTTCCTAATTACTCATATAGATTTTACAGATAAATCATTCGACGTATTTCTTGAGATAGCAACCTGCAAAGTGTTATTTTAAGTAAATATTCGACCGCCGGTATTGATTTATGGTCAAGCAACCAAACTACGTAAAACTAGTTTTCCAGACTAAATAAAATAATCTTTATGTGGTAGGAGTCATGGAGAACACCGAGTGCCTTAATAATCTACATCCAATGAATCAGCAGTACAAATTAGTCATTCAGTTTCAAAGTCGGCGGGAAGTATTCAACACGAAACCGATAAATAATGTCAATTTGCAATCGTTATTAGTGCCACTACTACCACTGGTGTTTTGAATATTTAGGACCCTTACCACTTGCATGGCCGAGAACTCCACTTATCGGCGATTAAAAGTATTCCCATCAAAACGGCAGAGCAATCATTCATCTGTTCTATTGGCGATTTACCCTTTGTTTAGGAAACCCAACGGCGCACAGTGGGCGATTTTTTTTAAACCAGGTCAAAAGTGTTTTAAGGTACTTTTTAAATCATTGCATAATGACTATGTAATTCCATTTTAATTGTGATGGTAAAATACGTTATTTAAACCACTGTCTTAATAATAAATATCAACATTGACGGCCTCCATGGTCGAGTGGTAAAGCTCTCGACTACGAATCCGAAGGTTAAGTTTTCAAATCCCGGCGTGCGCAAGTAAGTTTTATTTAATTAATTTGTTCTCTTTCACAATTAATTAATTTAAAAATAATATATATTATATTTGCGCACGTTCCAGTGTGGAAGATACTCTCAATATCGCCCTGGTGAAAGACCACCATTCAGAATTGAAACGTTGCTTGAAATGGCTTTTAGCCGTGTTTGGTGACCAGATCTGAATAGTCAGGTATTTCCCCATCTACCTCTTCCCCTTCTCCTTCCCCTCCCGAATACCTTCAGCCTCACAACATTCCCCAATTGGGAATGCCATAGTCTCACTGGCTCCAGACGGTTGGGAGCAGTTGGGACTGGTGTGCGGTAATCATATAAAAAATATAAAAATATGTATTTCAAAACTGGTGGTTTCATCGTCAGGATACAACGTTTACTTAATAATTGTATTGCTTTTGGAAAATCTCAAGAGAATTTGGTTTTCGAAAAAACAGAGGTAGATACCATGATTCTTGTAATCAAATCTAACGTTATTTACTTATTTAATTAAGTTTCTTTTTAAATTCTCGTTTTATTTTCATTTCGTTCCGACTCACTAAAAAATTACGGTAACCGGTCAGTTCGGCACACCGATAAATCGGCACACTTTCAAAAGTGATATAGTCATGAAATAATATTTTTTAAATGCTTAACTAGGTTTGGTTAGATTAGGTTTTTTGGCTAGCTGTTTTTCGTAGTTTTAATGACTTTATATCACTTTAAAGAATTGTGCCGAATTATCATGGAACCAATCTTACAGTTCCTCGAAATATTACACGCTTACAATTTGGGACAAGATTTTTTATGATTACTAATAGCTAAATGCAACGTGTAGGAGTCTACAATTTTGTTGAAATATTATTCTAATGGTGCCCAGGACTAAACTTTTTATCTAACGTTAAATGGTTGTATAAATAACTTTTTTTAGATACACTTAGAGATCATTAAAAAATGTACCTATGGATAGCTTATGATTTTTTTTTACATGCATACAAGTCTCATGGAAAAACCATTTTTCTAATTTACTGCAAAATTTTCCGAGATAATTAAATAAATTTCATGTTTTTTATGATACTGTTCCAGTGTGCAGCGGCATTCTTCAACTTTGCCGTTCGCGGTTTTATTCCCGGCCGTCACGCGATATGTCAACTTTTCAGCTTTCCCGTCGCTAGCGCCGACCCCGAGGAGCGAGCTTTCCCCGAACTTATTATTTGAATACAGAACAAGAGAGTTCCGGCTTCGCCTGCGAGGGTCATTAATTTATAATGTGAAAATTGCTACCCGGCCGTAACGAGTTGTTGAATTTACCACTCTCTTCGCTCGAGGGCATGAAAAGCTATCGTTGAAGAATTATTTCACATTGTACGCGTAACTATGGTTGATATTATGAATGGAAATGAACTCGGCAGCTCAAGTGAGGGCACCTACCCTAATTACGTAATTTTCTTTATGAAAGTCCTACAGTTTTACAAAAAAATATTACAAAAAACAAGTTTGAAAAACCTCTCTACGAATACAAGAATAATGGAACTCATTAAAACGTTTCGTAAATTAACATTAAATAATATATTTTCGGTTGTGAGTACATAGCACGTAACTTTCTAACTCTTCAATTTAATTCAAATATACTTCATTCTTATTTTCAGTACATCGAGGTTCAATTCTCGGCGGTGGCAAAAACTTATTTTAAAAATTGTGTTTTTTTTTTGTTTTTGTAAAAGTAAGATAATTATAATTAATTTAAATTTAATTTAATTAAAAAAAAATGTATTTCAGCTTCACAAATGCTGCAATTATAATATTCTGTGATTTTTCATTTAAAAGGTGAAATTATTTTGAAACCACTAATTATTAATATTACATTAAATTCATGTTTTGCATTCCTGATTAATTTCACACGAGTGAAATCTGTTGATTTAAAAATAAATAATTTTATACATTTACAAAAGAAACAAGATTTTAATGCACCGTAATGAAAATTAAATCAACGAATCAGTCGATTGCATTTGACGGCCTCCATGGTCGAGAGGTAAGGCTCTCGATTACGAATCCGAAGGTCGCGGGTTCAAATCCCGGCGTGCACAAGTAATTATTATTTAATTAATTTGTGTTGTTTCCCAATTAATTAATTAAAAATAATGTGTGTTATATTTACGCATGTTCCACGGTGGAAGATACTCTCAGTATCGCCCTGGTGAAATACCACCATTCAGAATTGAAACGTTTCTTGAAATGGCTTTTAGCCATGTTTGGTGACCAGATCTGAATATCAAGGTGTTTCCCCACCTTCCTCTTCACCTTCCACTTCCCCATTACCATCAGCCTCACAACATTCTCCAATTGGGGATGTCAAAGTCTTACTGGCTCCAGACGGTTGGGAGCAGTTGGGACTCTTGTGCGGTATTCAGATAAAATAGTTTTTTTTCACCCGAGGTGTGTTTCTCTTTAAGAGCTTAACCTACATTTTTATCGAGCTGCTAAAATACCCAGATACTGAGACAACTCTTATTGTAATAATACAGGAAATTTAAATACCGCAATTGTGTTGGAAAAATCAATATTCCTCGTTGTGAAGATGAAAGTTTAAGACATAAATCATTGTATACTTACGGCCGTTCTTCCCAACCCTGTAGAGCAACTGTTTAACACTGTTCAAATGCACAAATACGCTCTTCCCAACCAAATTCTCGATCAAGTTTACGATCAATTTAGGATATCGATTTTTGTGGATTAAGTTTCGCTCAACTGAGGACTAGTTATAAAAAGTGTCTACAGTGTGAAAAAATGTCAAATGTCATTATTGGTTTGCGATCTATTTTACGCGATTCGAACATTGAATGACAAAGATTTATTTCCATTTTCGAATGTCAAAAACATGTTTTAAATAAAACTGAAGAGAACCAAACTTATTTTACTTATTATAAGCTACGTTTTACACGGAGGAGAAGCGTCAAATGTTAAATGTACTTTCACGGCATTTGATGTCATTTTATTGTCTACAACAGTGGGCGGGCACTATTTTATTGCCTCTGAAAGTGGGCGGGCACTATTTTATTGTCTATGAAAGTGGGCCGGCACCTTCATAGACAATTTAGAATGTTCAACGAAAAAAGATGCTCGGAAACAGGCAAACGGAGCGTTGCTCAACAAAACACTTGGCTGATCGGTGCCTCAGATTGATCATTCGAAAAGTTGGGAAGAACGGCCGAAATGTTAAAAAATTGATCATACAGCGTTATATTTATATGAGCATGAAACGTTGCGTAGATTATTCCTAAAGTAAATACATAAGTTTAAATAGGCGCCATATAATGATGTACAACAGTATTAGAAGAAATGGCCAGTGAAAATATAAAAACAGAACAGAGCATTAAATTCATGCCGTAAAAAGGGTCTTGTGAAAAAAACGAGAGACAGTTAATAAAAATAATATTATACCTTTGAGAAGGCAGTAATGACCTTATTAAAGAAAAATAAGACCTTGGAGAAAACATGACCCGAAAATTTCACAGAGGCTTGAAAACGGACTTATTTTTAATGCGATGTTATAATCATTTTTTCGGTTTCAATAGTAAGATCATTTAATTTGATTTTTATTATTTTTCGTATTTTAATGTCATTCTTTGTTTACTCATTTTTAGTTCAATTCTCAGTAACTCCACACTGGAGGCCCTGAGGGAAATAATTTCCCCCAAAGCCTATATCATCTTGGAGTTGCTGTGTGTAGGTTTTCTAGAAGATAGGAATGAGAATTCGTTGTGCCTTTCACCAAATTATTAGTAAACAACAGCTTTCAATAACTTACTGCAGAAATAATCGAGCCTTGCTAAGCCATTGCATTGTTCGTCCCGAATATTTATTTATTTATTTATTTATTGTATAATATACTCCCCATATGGGCTTTTACATATAAAGTTAGTTACAATAAACAGGTGCAAAACACATCACAGTGGGTTCAAAGATAATATATCGAACAAATACAGGAATAACATAGTCTAAGTACCATTCTAAGTAATAATATGAATATAATATCAGTGTAAAATATTTATGTTTTAAGTTTGTTACATATGTGGTTTTGAATAACAAGCTCCCGTTACTGCTAAAAAGTATTAGAATTGAAATTAAAACACTTTTGTACTTTGTTTCACTTATTTATTTTCACCAAGCAATATCCAGGGAATATCCCAATATTACCAAAAAAATATATATCAGTAATCACAAACCTTTTCAATTATATAAATTCATATACATTCATATGAATTAAAAATATCTATTTACTATGTAACACCATTCATAATTTTAATAGTAAACATTATAATTACCTATATTTACCTTAAATTAACAAAATAACTTATAATATTAATTAAATTAACAAAATAGAAACATTAATTATATAGAGACAATGTTGTGTACCCCTGCCTAAGTTTGTATAAATACCGTAGCATAAGAATTTCAATTACAAGTCTGAAAATGTCCGTAGTAGTATGGAACCGGTCCTGGTGAAAATAAATAAGTGCAACAAAGTACAAAAGTGTTTTAATTTCAATTCTAATACAATGGAATTCCACCACGAATTAACAGTCCAAAAACTAGACTCACTAAAAAGTAGTTGATCGGGATTTTTCGATTGTTTTTGTAAAAACTGTTAAATTAATAAAAAAATAAAAATCGTTTTAATCTAACAAATAACAATACCAATCTGCGTCAAGATATTCTTGACACAACTCAATCCATCCATAAGCCTTACAAACCTTGGACTGATCGAGGATTTCTGGCGCATTCATCAGTAATGGGAATAAAATGTTTTTTTCTGACCCGTCCATAATTCTATCGCACATATTTTAGATATAGATGTATTATTGGGGAGGTCTAATTCATTTGAACAAAGAACGAAGGTCCTGGCCATAATTTTTAGAACAATTACTTTCCTTGATTATTTTATCTACTTATTTTACAATTTTTAGGTACATAAAATACGAGTACGTTTAAATTTAATAATATTTTGTCTTTGTGCGGGTTTTGTGAATTTATTGATCACATATTTGTGAAATTACACAAAGAATAAGTGAATATTTAATTCAGCTGTGAACTAGTATTGTAAAACCATTACTAGCATGCCATGGAACCACCTAATAGTATGCAATAAAACGAACGTAAAATTCAGCCCTCCCAACTAAAATTAAACGCATTTCCCAACAAAGTTTCCTCGGCTCGTTTTATTTATGAACGAAGCCTTTAATTTCGCGCAAAGTTGTTATAGTTTATGGGAAGTTCGCCCTCGATACTGCTAACAATGTTGAATAGTTAATTTTATTGCTAGGCCGTTTGCCATTTTTCTGTTCGGTAAGCACCTACTATAAAGGTGGTGACTTTTAAATTACTGGGCAACTACTTCCCTCCGCAAGTATTGAAACTGCTCGCAGCTCGCCTATAGCATTACCTGAATTTATTATTCAAACGCGACCATAAAAATTTCCTTTATGATTATAGAGTCTTGTTCATTTTTTTTATTTGCCCTCAGGCTACGAAAGAAGCTACTATCATAAACATTCATGACATGGCGAAAAACACCTGAATTTCCCGGGGTTCGTGTAACGATTATATGTATAGACGAGTGTTGTCATGATAATGAATTAAAAAAATGCGCCCTTTTCTGTGCAAAGGTGTAAAAAAATTATTGAATGACCAATTGTCCAATTACACAGAATACATAACACGAAATGATATAAACAAGAGATAAAGAAAAAGAGCAGCACTTTTTTTTAGCTTCTATATAATTTTGATATTTTAAGGTAAGGTATAAATGTTAAAAATACATGTACGAGTATATTATAGAATTTTTTTCATAGTCCTCCTTACTAGGAGATCCTGTGCTGAGGCGAACCAGGTTTTGCATAAAGGGGTTTCAGCGACTTCTATATTTCAACTTCAAGGTTAGGGTAGGATCTTTCCAGTAACTTCTATAACGTTTTTTTTTAGAACAGTAGTCAGTTCTTGTTCTGGTAATTCCTTAAGCCAAGTTTTGCTATAGATACATAATACATGAATGATGGAATGACAAAAATAGGACAATAATTTTAGGCATTACAAATGATAATAATCCAGTTTTAATTTTGTAAAGCCTGACAAAAATCATTTTCACCTGTACCAAAAATTTCTAATATAAATAGGTAGTTATTAAAAATATATCTACAGCCAAAACTACCAGATATAATAGATCTGAGTGTTGTTATTGTCTCACTTAACTTCCTAAAAAAATGAAAAGGAAACTCTGATGTGTCAATTTTTCGTCATGAGAAAAAGGGAGGAAGAATGCTACCTTCACCAATGGTTCAAATTTGACAGATCAATAAAGCCATAAGTAAAAACAGATGATCAGAGAGATCAATAAAAATGACTTAATAACCATTCAGCATCAAAAACAGTTTCAAGGGTGGCAAACCTGCAAGAGGAATGACCAGGCCACAACACTGTGCCCTGCTATATTGGGGCCCAGAAGAAAAAGGACCACCAACACCGTGATACGGTGTAACGACAAAAAGCCGAAGAAGACTAAATTAGCAAAACAGGAAACTGATAACATGACTAACAGGAGTTATTATTTGCCTTCTAAAGTTTATAAGAAATATCTAAACACCGTGTTGTTAAATGAAGAGTATTATCGCTTTTCATCCTTTTTTAAACGAAGATAAAATATTAATTGATAAACTAAAGTTCTTAAAAACTTAAGACAAGATTTTTGTGCATAGCGCAAAGGGTAACAATTATTATTTTATGTTATTAATAAAGTTGGTTGTTTACAGGTGAAAATATAATAAAAACAGTAATTATTGAATGGAACACTAGTATATATTGATTAACTTGGCGGGTTTGCGATAAGCCGACGTAGCTCAACGGTAGAGCATCTGACCGGACATTAGAAGGGTGCGGGTTCGAGTCTTGCCGGCGACATTTATCTTTGCTCGGAAGGTTTTTTTCAATTTGGATAAGTGTTTTAGATTAATAATTATTGTTTATAAAAATAATAATTGAAGATAAAATAATTAATTTCCATGCGCATTCATATTGTGTACACTCGTATGTATCACGCCATCAATCCTCGTCACAATCAACATGAATTTACGCAGTCATCTCGTATGTGTAGGGATGTGGCAACATGTTGTGACAATTATACACTCGCTGTATCATCGTATCAGATGGCGCTCTGAGATCCGTGACAGATTGTAAACAGTGGCTCCAATAAATTCATCACACATCAGAAATAATTAATCACACATCTCGGCATTTCTCATTATTTTCACACGGTTGGCGCACATCACGCATCATGCACGCCTTCCGTCACATATTACGTTCAATAGCACGAGGTATTTGAGCACTCTTTGTGAGCGTACATTGCACGAGTGTTGACACTTTACACTTCGTTTGATCCGTTATAATTACTTACTGTTTTATTTATTTATATTCTGTTGATTTTATAGTCAATTAAAATATTACATAAATAATATTTAATCATTGTAGAAAACAAAATTAACATAACCTAAATGAAACATGAAAACGGAAAAAAAACGACAGAAAATAAAAAGATTTCAGTCGCATCTGGGACTCGAACCCAGAATCTCTGCCTATCCGGGCAAATGCTTAACCAACTTAGCTAATGAGGCCGGTTCAATTTATGTCATCTTCTTCGATATCATATCTCAAATTCAAGATTTGTCAATATGTTATAAAAGTTAATCCTGGGTTTAAGTCCCAGATGCGACTGAAATCTTTTTTTTTTCTGTTTTTTTTTTCCGTTTTCAGGTTTCATTTAGGTTATGCTAATATTATTTTCTTCAATGATTAAATATTATTATTTTATTTGTGTACCATAGTGTATTATGTTACTTTAATTTCCTTCAAAGAACTTAAACACTATGTACTCCTAACTGTAGGTAGAAATTCAAAATTTAAGCAGTATTGAAGAAAAAACATTATTTTATTTAATATTACTTAGTATATTGCGATTCACCACAAAACATTACATTTTTAAGCTAATTCAACTTACTTAAACCTAAGCTAACCTAACCTAACCTAACCAAATTCATATTATTAACAGTTTTTCACTCTTTCCCCCGCATTATGTATGAATGTAAAAGAGATACCTGGCTACATGATACTAATTAAATTTTTGTTATACCTTAATACATAATAATTGTTATACCTTTTGTTATAGCTCAGGGCCGGTTACACGTTATCTCGTTCTTATCCTCAATAGTGGACAATTCATTTATGATATTTTTGCTTTGTTTTGCATTGTTTTGCATTATTAAAAAATAACACCTAAAAGCATTTCTTCAAACCGGTTCCAAAATCCAGTGACCGCAAAGTCACCGGGACAATTTAACAGGGACAGGAATATTGTATTATCTCTAACTGTGCCATCTCATCGCTGGAAACAAAACTACGGACTCCTGATTGGTTGTTGGCTGCGCAACGCGGCGTATAGGCCCTAGAGTACTCTATAATGTTTCATAGAAAAACAGGCTCTACGCTCGACCAACTATTATGCAATTCGTAAAAAAAATCCGTGACAAAAACTTTGTTCTTGAATTTTTAACGATCGTTCCGTGCACACTTCGGCGCCCTAGAGACATACGTATGGCAGGTCCGGCGCTGCCAAAGCCAGTCTTTAGACAAGCATCATATATGGAATGTGAGACGCGAGGAAAGTATAAAACATTTTCATTTCCTTTTCTGCACAAAGTTCACTTATGAGTACTGTTACTCCCAGCTTATGAAAATGTTTGTATTTTTTTTTATAATATTAGTTTTCTACCCGTTTTTGCATATAAAATATACGGAAAAAAATTATAGTGCCATATTTTTTTGCTGTAAATTGGTGGAAATTTCATGTCGATAACTTAAATCGTGAATGTTTTAGTTGCTTCAAACAAATATGTAGATTTTCTGCTTCAAGGTTAAGATAATATTTCCTCTGTGAGTTGTCAATTACATAGTTAGTAACCCATGTTTACGCAGTGTAAACTATTAGTATAATGGTTAACTAATCTCTAAGCAAACCGTCAATTTCACGGATTATTAGGTTAATCCACTACTAATCTATATTCAGATATTGGGGGATGGGAGATGATGAAGGGACCTGCCTAATCCCAATAATTCGATGCCATCGGATAAGAAAGCAACATGTCTATGGGGTACAGATTATAATAGCGCCATGGTATTATGGATTTCTACGTATCCTACTAGTGGTAGGCAATTAGGATTAATTGGTTCAGGGAAATTATCTAGCGCAGACCACACAGGATCGAGATATGCCTGTAAACCAGTGGCTTGCTGTGGCCTTTCTTTCGATTTCCATTTGTGATTTGATTAGTTAGTTGTTTTCTTCCTGGCTTCATTGCAAAACTTATTGCTTATCTCAGAGGATTTGAACACTTTTTTTTCTTATTGAATAATTGAAATGTGGAGTCAACCTTTAAGATAGCCTGGATATCTAAAAAAATGTTGTGAGCTGAAAAATCTGTGTAAAAGTCATGTTGCTCCGTTCGAATGTTTTAGCTGTTGTATCAGATAGATATTTCAGATTTAAGGATTCTTGCTTTGACGATTGCATAACGTTTAAATAAAATTTACAACACAGAATCATCTCTTCATAATAACGAATCGAATAACATACTTGTCTTTCCTGCGAAAAACGTCAGAAGCGCGTATAGATGTATTGGGTAACAGGATTGCAACATTGTTTGTTGATCGATAAAGAATTTTACAGATTTTTTTATGATTATTATAAGCTTTAAACTGCGTTTAGGAACGATGCATCGTAAGTCCCATCGTTATCACAGCTTTTAAACATACAAACTAGATTTATTTTTATGATACAAATTACTTTTATGATGTTTTGTTTAGTTTTATCCTTAAAAATTAGATAAATTTATTTAATCTTTTCGGTTATAAGAAAACAAAAACCTTTTTCTGGAAAATTGTGAACATTAATAATAAAAAAAAGCCACGGCACGCCTCTGGTTCCCACACCGTTCATATTATATAACCATAATATTAATAACATTAACCAATTATCAGAATAATCACTAGGGTAGATGAATGTCATTCAAAGCCAACTGCGACCATGAAATTGGCAAGGGAAGGTCTGTCGGATATTATCATGTGTGCTTTGCACATAATATTGTTCAAGTAAATAACAAGTGATATTAGTTGTCGATTACCTATTTGTGTTTCAATGTGTAACTAATTTTATTATTAAACCCAATAAAGACAATAGGACCCTAAACGATAACCAAAAAATGAAGACAAGGGAGAAATAGTGATGTCATGTTCGAAAAGTAGGCGGTGCTTCTATATGCATCGATTCATTTTTACTATCTGTTGATATTTCCCCCGACGACTAATGATTAATGGGAAATCCTCCCCTGTGATCGACGTATATAGTTTTATGCACAATCAAACATTTTATTTATGTGAGATTCATTTCGCGTATTCATTCATTTCGAAAATTACGAGGACTCATAAAAAACACACGTCGTTTATGCCTACAGGTTCGTTTCATCCCACTTGCGGAGTGGGGTCGATTTTGTCGACCTTCAGAAATAATTTATATTCCAATTTTTTTTAAAATTAACTTTGTAACATAGAAATATCTGTCAACTTAATCTATAAATTTCATTACTATGGCAACACCGATTTTAGAACAATGATATTAAATTAGACTTCCGAATCTGGTAGGTTGACTGGAACGAAAAGAAATACTTTCTACTTATTTTTTATTGACGTTTTATTTTTTATTTAAATGCGAAAGTGTGCGTTTCTTCCTCTGAGTTTTTATTTTGTTTTGATTTAAAATCTAATAAATGGCTTATTTCATAGGTACATTTCAAAAATAAAAAAAGCCTTTTTCGTGGAATTACCTCGCTAAGTTCGTGTTAAAAAATAACAACAAGTTCGACAAATAAAGTTCCCACGAAGATGATGTAGAATCATCTGATTTCAGGAATTACCACTGAGTTCTGAACACCGCTTGATATTGATATGAAAAATATTATTTTTTTCTAAGTTCACCTTTTATCACTTTTCCTTTCACCTGCTTTAAACCATCTTGGTGTTGCCATTTAACTGGATTAAAAATACATTTGGTTATAAACAATTTACTAAATTTTCTTTATGTACTTACTGAATAAAATATATTTATTGTGTTATTAACTATTTGCTGCACCCTCTTCGGGCTGCATCCCTGAGTTTCGTCGTCAGCTCATAAAGCTGAGAGATACATACTCAATTTCTAACGCATTTTTTTTCCTCATATCACAAACCAATACCTATCAAACACATATACATAATTGTTTACTGTATGATATTTGTTTTTCTCATCTCTTCATAAGTACTTAACTATTATACTACACTCAAATTATCCGGTATACGTAAACGATTAGTTTTTTTTCCTATCTCTTTGAACTTAACTATTATTCTATATGAATTATTATACTATATTGAAATTATCTGGTATACACAATTGTTTTTTTTTCTGTACTATTCTTCACATCTTTATACTTAATTATTATACTTTTTTCTACATATATTATAATGTCAATACTAGCTTTTTTCCCTTCTATTTTTGTATAATGTATTTTTGTATATATATATATTTTATTTTTATTTTTATTTATTCATTAACGCCCCAAATGGCTTTTACATATTTTAACATTAAAATGATTATGTGTACAGAACTTAAAAAAATAACATGATACATAGTTGGTATATAAGTGTAACATATTTATAATACATATGAACTGAACAATTTGATTGTCCTAAAACAGGATTTATTCCCAGTTGGGCAGCCAAAGGTTTCTACATTTTATTGTTAAATAATGTGTGTTTCAAATAAATAAATAAAATAAATACATAGCCTTCACGAAATAAATAAAAATAAAATTTTATGATAGCTACGCCCTCTATTTGTACACTATTTTGCCAACCTGTAAATGTTTTTAGGTCGGTACCTTCCTAAGTGTCAAGTTATAATGTGTTGAATTTTTTTTCGTACTTTGGATTTCAATTTTGGAAATAACTCGTCAACTCAAACTCGGTTAGATAGTTACACGAATTAGATTTCAGCATTCATAAATAAATCATGAGGGTAGAAAGTAATTGCAGAAATTTTTCTTCCGTATAAGGTATCTCTTAATCTTACTGTCTTCATGACATTTGATCGATTGTAAAGGTCTCTTCAGAAGTATTGCAAAAACGGTGATATGGAAATGATCCTTATATATGTATGAACAATTTATATTAATTAAAACCTCTACACTAATGTGCCAACAAAATGTTTTCAATAAGCAATGTGCTGTGCAGTGTGAAGTGTGCTATGAAATGAAACTCGCTGCATGACAGTTGACTGAAGTTAGCCAGCAGCTGTGGGCAGGGACAGGGGTGCGACGGGGTGGAAAAGGACGGCCAACGTGTGGGGGAGGATCAGAGCTAATTTGCACCCTCATCCCTAGCGTTTGTCAACAATAATTTTAGCACAGTGGTGGCCGACACTAAAAAAATAATTTAAAATTGTATCACTAGTATCGCTTCATCCTTCATAGTTTACAAACGTCGCAAAACCAGTAAGTTCGTTTTGTATTTTATTTTTTTATTGTATAATATTAATTATATACAATGGAAACTTATACCCGCTAAGCCACTGCAAGTAGCTTTCTCAGCAGGAGTTTATTTCAACAATATTATATAATACAACAATAAATAACAATCATCATACAAATGTAGGGCAAAATTAGGATATAGAAGCGCATGAGAGTTGTGATCAATGTACATAAGTTGGAAAAAAAATTATAAAGAAAAGTATAATGGAAACAGCATTACAGTTTTGTTATTGAGATACTAGAGTTCAATTTAATAATACCGATTTAAACATTTAACATTAAACGTCAACGTTTCGGACATCATTTCAATATCCATCATCTGGGAAGATTAGCAATGTATAGATTGATAAACAAATGTTTATTATCATTTGCCCTGACACAGCGTTATTTCAAGACGGAGAGAAAGTAGCATGCAGACGATGTGATTTTTAAAATGGTTCTCTCTTTATCCGACTGTGAAGCATCACGAAGTGACTTAGACAGACTCAGCAATTATTGCGAAATTAACTGCCTAGATTTCAATGTTTCTAAATGCCACACTATGTCATTTACTAGAAACAAGCTTATAATTAAGTTTCCCTACTCACTCCACGATGAACCTGTCATCTCCAAAAACGAATGTAAAGATCTCGGGGTATTTCTAGACAGTAGACTTATATTTTAAATGCACAACGAATCAATCACTGATAGGTCACACAAAATACTTATATTTTTACTACGATTAAGTAAGTCATTTAAAACTCCGCGTACGCCAATAATGCTTTATATTTCACTAGTCAGAAGTACACTAGAATATGCATCACCTGTCTGCAATCCCAAATACATGATATATGTCAATAGTATAGAACAGATACAGAATAAATTCACAAAGTTTTTCCGATTCTAATTCAACAGTGATTATCACTGACCACTCCAATATCTGAAAGTAAGGCGAGCGGTAGCTGACACTATATGCCTGTATAATATCTTAAATAATGAAATTGATTGTCCTGAACTCTTGTCTCAAATGAACCTTGACATACCATCGAAACGTACCCGCCATGTCAAACTATTTTACACAAATCCAACGTTGTGGCAAATTCACCAATTTTATCCCAACTCAAATCCCGACATGTTTTTTGACTCCCTACCGTCATTTAAGAAAAATATTACTCGTTACATCAATGTGCAATCACAACTCTCCAGCACATTGCACTATTCAGACACATAGGTACATATACACACACCACACACACACACACACACACACACCATTCATTTTATACATGTACAGTTTGTTTCTAAAATAATGATTACGTCCATGCATTTTCCTATATTACAATCAAATTCTAAAACAATTTTTTTAAATTTAAAAAGAATAATGATAATAATAAAAAATTAAATAAAAATAAAACTCAAGACCCCAAAATTCAGTCACCGTGGGCCGTGAGAATCTTAAATCATAATTATTTATTAATAAAATAAAATTTAAGCTTCCACAAAATTATGGAGGTTTTTGTATTATTAACAATAAAATAAATAGCTTTTATATATCTTTTTTTGATAATTCCAACGAAAGGCGAAACAGCTGTCACGCCTAATACTAATTACTAAGCAATTTTTTTTGTAAATGAATTTTTTTTTTAATTCTATAATATAATAGCTATATTTTTAACTTTTAATTAAAATGTATCTCTACAAATTAAACTTGAAAATAATAAATGTATTGTATAAATAGCTATGCCACAATAAAAGCCAACACTGTGTTTTGATTGGTATGTGATACTATTTGACTTCGCATTCGCACGGAGAAATTAAGATAAGTTTTATCGAAAAGGGTACCATGTAAATTATCCAAATGATGAAATATTACATAAATACTACTATAAAATATTTGTTTTCCACTAAAATAAAGTACCATCTAAATTAGCCAATTAGTAAATAATGATGAAATATTACATAAATATTATTTTCAAATATTTGTGTTACACCTAAAAAAGTACCATGTAAATTATTCAAATGATGAAATATTACATAAATACTATCATCAAATATTTGTATTCCACCTAAAAAAAGTACCATGTAAATTATCCAAGTGATGAAATATTACATAAATACTATTATCAAATATTTGTGATACACCTAAAAAAGTGCCATGTAAATTATCCAGATGATAAAATATTACATAAATACTATTATCATATATTTGTGTTCTACATAAAAAAGTACCATGTAAATTATCCAAATGATGAAATATTACATAAATACTATTATCAAATATTTGTGTTCCACCTAAAAAAAGGACAATGTAAATTATCCAAGTGATGAAACTTTACATAAATACTATTATCAAATATTTGTGTTACACCTAAAAAAGTGGCATGTAAATTATCCAGATGATGAAATATTACATAAATACTATTATCATATATTTGTGTTCTACATAAAAAAAGTACCATGTAAATTATCCAAATGATGAAATATTACATAAATACTATTATCAAATATTTGTGTTCCACCTAAAAAAAGGACAATGTAAATTATCCAAGTGATGAATCTTTACATAAATACTATTATCAAATATTTGTGTTACACCTAAAAAAGTGGCATGTAAATTATCCAGATGATGAAATATTACATAAATACTATTATCAAATATTGGTGTTCCACCTAAAAGATTCAAGAATGTAAATATCCCACTAAACGCCACTGAACGTACCATCGAACAGGCCGGGGAGGCTGTCACTGGGGGTGAATATTCATCAATCACCACCCAAACATCTCCACCTTCATCAGCACCCACCACCCCCTACACTGTCAGCAGTCACCACTACTCAGGCGATCCGTCATCGGGATGTGCAAGCGGACGTTCCTAATTAATAATATAATAATTTAAAATACTTCTATTTTTAAAACTGTCATGGTGGAATTCCATTATAATGATTAAATAAAAGTTACTTTTTTAAACACTATTCCACTTTTTATTTTTGTCTGTGACCGGTTTCAGCCTGTGACGGCTATCTTCAGACTGATACATTTTATTCTTAGACTATGGGTTATATACAATTTTGGTGTTTAATAGTTTACTTAAATTTTATCGATTCCCATACTCAAACTTGGACTACGAGCCATTTTGATATTTTTTTTAGTTATAAGTTCATGTGAAGTTATACATTTTATTGTAAAATATATTTAACCGTTAGAGTGCGGCCCAGCGCCATCGAGCTTTAGTTACGTAAATTGCAACGCAGCGCTATAGCGCTGCAATTTTCAGTGTGCTTTTTGTCGTCCTCGGGAGAGCACGTGTTCAATTTGAGGCGAATTTGTTGATAACTGTATTTATTGTTTATCCTGTCAAAATAAATACACCCTAAAGTGAATTGATATTTTTCACCATGTCGAAAGTTAGTTCTATTGCGGATGATTGTAATGTATCAAATGACAAGGGCACTACGGACGACGAGACCTTTATTCCCATAAATGAATGTGTGCAGCAAAGCAAATGAGATGAGGCGATTCAATATCATATGCGCTCGCTGTAAAAAGGGACTACATGGACCACGGGAAAACGCAATTGAAGTGGAATAATCTTATATTTTTTAATATGTTTTGTAGTTGTAAATATGTAATTTTTTTTAATTAGAACTATAATTCGTAAAATTTCGTTCTTTACTTGGATAATGTCAATTTTTTTTTATTAAAATTGATTGAATTTTGTCCAAATTATTTTTATTTAAAAACACAGAATATCTGTAGCAATTTATATACATACTTGCAAAATAAACATAGCACCAAAACGTTTAAAGAGCATAATTTGGATCTCATTTGTAACGTTTTACGTTTTAGTCGTAAGTTATAAATGAGAATTTATTACAATAAATTCTTATAAATTCTTTAATAAAACTTACAAGTTTTAAGGTTTGAATTTTATTAATCGGAACATGTCACAATTTTTAAGTTAGTTCAAAAAGGTGGTCAAATGTTGTAGGAAACATGTTAGTTTTAATTTCTTTGTTTTCTTGGGTCATTTGACCAATTGTCAAGCGCCATTGGGGTCAAATATTCACGAAAGCAGAGCTTTATAAATAACCCATTAGTATTATTAAAATGTCTCAATTTCTCAAAGCCAGTGGAACAAATTTGACACTATGGAACCAAGTGCACTTGAGTCACGTAAAGTTGATGAATTAAATTAACACTGAAATAAATTTGTAACTCATAAAATTCTTTGTTTCCAGGGAATTCACCTGAGGGTTGAGGAGCGCACGCGGAATGAAACATCGTGCACATACCGTGAGTACACCAAATTTATATAATTTATTGCCACGAAGGTGCAGTCTCACTTTACCTGGTGACCACAAATTTATAGGTTTAATTGAGAAAGGTAGTATGCTGTGGCGTGCGTCCACGAAACCTGAAAAGCTGTGTCTACCCTAATAAAAAAGAACCATAAGAAGGAATTGTATAAAATTTTAGAAAGGCGACAAATTCCTGATCAAAATAATATTTTTTCTCTATGAATTTCGTAAAGAACGTGTTCGCTCATTTATTCAGTTGGTCATTGCAATCAGCGGAAGCTACAAAATTGCCATTTTCACATATGCAATGCACAATAATTCATATCCGAACTTGGAAAACTACAGACAGTCAACCTTTGGTCATAGAGCAATGCACGCCACTGGTAGTATCATAATAGTGTTATTTAACGTTATTATGGCTGCTATTATGGTTTCATTTACAAAATAAATTATGTGCTTGGCTGTGAAACTTTAAATATATAGGTACTGGAGTAAAAATATAAGTCATAGACAAGGATTTATAAGGATATTAAGTAGGTACGACTTATAATTACAAAAACGATAAAGGTGTTTAGAAAACGTTTCAACAAATTTATTCAAGAACAACAATCATAGCATAAACATTATTACTTATTTCCGATTGGCATACAGTTTTTATAGAGCTTTAGCCTCTCTGATTCCACGTTAATGATTGAATGGTGGCCCATTGCTATTTGCTCCCAGCAATCCTTCCCTCCAGATCTTTCCAGGTCAACCGCTGTTCATGGAGAAATACCAGCTACCAGGTTCCTCCAATGTCTTCAGACTGTACCGAATTACTTATTTTGGGCCTAATACGATAGTATGAAAACCTTATACTTATGAAACGAATAAATACGTTGATATATTACATACTTTTAGTTTACTCATCACTGTCCATGATTCTGCACCATATGACTACCAGAATGCACGAATATGATTAAATAAATAGCCATGACCAGATGTGTACATAATGCCCTTTCATACATGCTACATTACGAGAGGTTTACAATAATTGCAAATGTTTCTGAAAGCAACATAGTAGTTCAACAAACAATGAAAATTCATTACAAAATCGCGATCGGGATAGTGCTTAGCGGAGTAAATGGATCCAATAAATCCTCTTCGCGCTGCCGATAAAACAGTTGGCACCCTATAGACCTGCAGCCCCTTTCCTATCCCATCCCCTCCCAGCTTCCCTGGGGACGATAAGTGTATTACCGGGGAGTCCCCCCGGACGTCAACAAAACTAATCAGATTATAACAGAAAAGTTAAACATCTAGATGATTCGAGATGGCTCTTTTTCTACGTCTTAAATCGCGAATAACAGACTTATGGACTACAAGTTTCAACTTTTCAAAAGAGCACTATTTCAAATTAGTTTTGAATTTTGTTTTTGTCTGCAGACTGTTTCCAAACTTCTAAAGTTTGAAACAGTTTGCTCAGTTTGCTATTTTCTTGGAAACAATTCCACCGTATTTAAAACGGTTATCGTGAACTCCCTTTCCTCGTTGATTGTAAACTCTAGAATTTCACACGATAAACTCTATTTAATTCAGTACACTATTTCCTCTCTCCTACAATATGGGTCTCTTAACAACACAGCATTCAAGGGGTCCGAGATAAAAATGTTGCACTAAATCAATTATCAATATTGAGAACAGGCTATAGGCAGTAAATGATTTTGTTTCTCATCTAATTTACTTTTGGTATTATTTCAATTCGTTTATGCACTGAATACAATGAAACTGAATAAACTATTTAATTACGTAAAACAAGCATATGACCTATATTATTCAGTGTTTATTGTGTGATTAATCATGTTTGATTCCATGGGTAGATAAGATTTAAATCCCCTGAAAAGCACCCCAATTCAATGTGCGATGGCCGTAAAACCTGCTGAAATATTAATTAAAGCGGCAATGCGGTAACAATAACGCACCCTTTGAATATAGGTGGCTACTGTTTATGGAGGTGTTGTTGTATTCACACCCCAGATAATTTAGCCCATAAGCAAAACACATTGATGTTTAGCTTATGGGCCTTATGGAGAACAAAAATCTATTTTGTGAGTTTATATTCTAATCGAAACGTGTCATTATATTACTATTATCTTGTATAGCTTAAGTATTGTTTTTTACAATTCGTGTTGGTGTTATTTGTTTATATTTATACTTCATCCAACTTAATTGTACTCCTCTGATACTATTTAATCGTATGTAATATTTTGTTAAATGTATACATTTGTATTGTAATTGATTCATTTGGATATTATAATACAACCTACTTATAAAAAATACTCCCCTGTTAAGTTTCAGTTTCGTTACAGTTCAGTTACAGTATCAGTATATCGAAGCTAATTGAAATAACGTAATACAATTTCATACAATACGGTATATTTAAACATAAGTACAATATATATTTTTTTTATTATTTATGGAGAAAATACAGATACAGGCAATAGTAATATTGAAACAATATAGAAATATTTGGAGAACTCGCCTGTATCCTAACCTATTTCTCACTGATTAATGTGATAAAGATAAATAAACAAATAATCACTAAAAATAATATTTACACAATTTAATCAATTTAAGATTGTGTTACACAGAAAATTTATGAAAAGGTGTACAATTTCTAAATAATAGAGTAACAGAAGGTAAACAAGTAAAAGAAGGTAAATAATAGAGTAACAGAAGGTAACAAACTTTACAAATAATACTTGTATGTAATGAATGTAAGGGAAAAAATTATTATTAAATTAAAAATATTGCCATACATAAATAATAATAAAAAAGCACATAATGTCCAAACACTGTTTGTTGAAGTTTGTTTGTTTAATATTATTTTGTGAAAACAGCTTTCAATTCTCTTTTAAAAGCACTACATGTATCAAAGAATATGTCGGAATCCATCAGAGTTTGATTTTGATTAAATAACTCACACATTCTTCTGATTGGATCCCTGACACCAGCATTTGTACGTGTCCGGCTAATGTGGAATAAGTGGTTAGACCTAGTTGTTCTGGATGGTATTTCGAAGTTTATTAGTTGGAGTAAGGTAGGACACATAATTATATATATGTTATAATCACTGAAGTAGATAATATTAACACATCCCAAATGAACCACGAAACCGAAAAAACAACAGAAATTAAAAATATTTCTGTCGCATCTGGGACTCGAACCCAGGACCTCTACCTATCCGGGGTAACCGCTTAACCAACTTAGCTAATTAAAATTTCGAAAAAGGGTTCGAGTCCCAGATGCGACAGAAATCTTTTTAATTTCTGTTGTTTTTTCGGTTTCGTGGTTCATTTGGGATGTGTTAATATTATCTTCTTCAGTGATTAAAATATTACAATAAGGTTTACAAACTTCAATAAGTTATAAAAAATAAATTGAATATATATGTTACATAATTATATTATTGTATGGTTTACATTACCTACCCCAATAGGTGAAAACTGTTCTGAGGTACTAATAAAATACTATTTAATCATATGTAATATTTTATTAAGTATGCCAATCCTATGTCGTCGTACCGAAATTGCTTTATTTGATTATTATTGTCTATATTCAAGTATAATTATTCTCCTGCCTCGATTTTCTACATATTGTAATTTATCGTTATATATGCCGTGATAAAATTGTTAAATTATCCTGCTGACAAACTACTCTGGCAGTTTTAGTGGGGTTTTATTTACAATGAAGAATAAAAATATCTAAAAAAAATTGTTCTCCGAGTAAATTTAGTGAATCGCGGCGTTACTTTACGAACCTCTAACATTTGCTCTTTCTTGACATTGCTATATCCATAACTTCAAACTTATTCGAGCAACTAACAATGTCAGTTCTCGTAATTTCATCGACGTCATATTCTTAGAATTTCCTGCTAAGCGAACGCTTCTAACAATATTAGCACTGTGTTCGATATCGTTAATGGATTAAGCGTCGCTCAGTAAGGGAGACTTTATGCAATTAAAACCACCCCGATTTGGTATGCAATATGAAGCCGAGCGTTATTCCTTGACGGTGTTTGCCGAGGTGGATTCTAATCTAAAAGCTCTATAGGAGGCTGAAGTTAGCTGCAAACCGAATATGCAACTATCACTGAAGAGATAAACCGATAAAAGTGTATTGTGACCGTGTGTGGTGCGCCAAAAGAAAGCTCAATCTCTTCTTACTTCTAGTGAAATTGATTGAACTTTTTCAATGATCGAATTTCTTTTTTTAACATATAATCAATTTCATTGGCCTGTCTGGGGCCTAGGAGTCAGTTTAGGAAAGTTTTATTTCAAATCGGTATAAATCACGCTTCAAGGGATTGACTATTCAGTGGCAACTATCGACTGTCACACTTCGCATCTCATCTCTTCAGTGGTAACTGTCGACTGTCACTCTTCACATCTCATCTTTTCAGTGGTAACTGTCGACTGTCACTCTTCACATCTCATATTTTCAGTGGTAACTGTCGACTGTCACTCTTCACATCTCATCTTTTCAGTGGTAACTGTCGACTGTCACTCTTCACATCTCATCTTTTCAGTGGTAACTGTCGACTGTCACTCTTCGCATCTCATCTTTGATCAATGGTTAATATTACGATTTAATTTTTATTCTAAAGTAAAGACATTTGGAATTTAATAATTTTGAAACTATATTTTCAAAAATGTGTTTCTTTTTTAGTATGTGTAATTTAAAAAAATACATTGACAAACTAGCTTGTAGCAAGAAGCTAGGCGTCGTATTTGTAGTACTCCCGTTCTGAATGAGGCTTTACACCGAAAATAGCGAATTAGACAGTTAGGTGTAAATGTCAGCTGACTCGTCGATTCCAATACTCGTACGTATCTAGGAATCTGATATTGCTCTGCGGGCGGATATCTCAGATCTCTCATTCCGCGAACCATTAATTGATGGTGACGACGCTATTTAAGAAAACCAACCAACCACCCGGCATTAGTGATGGGCACAATCGAGATTGATGAATTCATAGGCATAATCCAGTTCGAAACGATAAATCAGACAACATTTCGAAAACCATTTTTTATCTCTCTTTCAGGGTGCCGTATTCTTCAAAGAATGCTCGGAACCTCCCGCCAAACATTTAACATTTATGTGAATACCGCACAAGAGTTCCAACTGCTCATGACTATCCAGAGCCAGTGAGATATTGATATCCCTATTTGGGGTATGTTTTGAGGCTGAAGGGAGTGGGGAAGGGAAGGAGATGAAGGTTGGGAAGTACCTCGCTAAGCAGATCTTATCACAAAACACGGCTAGAGCCATTTCAAACAACGTTTCGTTTCAAAATTATGGTTTTCTTACGAATATTGTGAGTTAAAAGAAAAGAGAGATGAAGAAGATGAAAATGCAAGACTGAATACTAAATATAAATTCAAATAAACCCATTACCATTCTTGGTTCAAACGAAGTGAAAAAAAAAAACTCTTCAGAAAAATCATAAAAGTTTTTCAAAACGATCTCCCGAAAATTTTTAATTACATATTTACATTCATTTCGCAAGCTCCTTATTTCCATTAAAAATCGTTTATAAAATCAATTTCCTACTATAAAACTGATATTATGAATCTACCAACATATTTATGTTTTAATTCAACTTTATAAAAATGCTAAATGTCAGAATTAGAATTTCCCAACTCAAATATGTAGTTGATAAAACCGCACGATATTTTAAAACTTGGCATTCAATTGTGGGTATTTAATGTTTTGAAACTTCAAAATATTATTACTATGGCAACATAAAGCTACTCTTTGAAATGTGTTCTTCACATTCAAATGTTTTCACGTTTTCGCATTTGACAATTTGTTTTAAAGATAGAACCCAAGACATGTTTTTTTTTTTTATATTATGTTTCTAATCTGTGAACTTGAGATTTTATTTTATTTCGATACATAAATTCTAAAAAATTACATTTTCATTCAATTATCTTCCTCGTAAAGTGTTAAATAATGAAAAATGTCTATACATATAATAAGATATAAAACTAATTTCTGACCACCGTTTAATTAAATTTAAAAAAAATAAAAATTTAAAATATTTTAAACGATCAAAGCGCCTTCATTTTTTTTGTCCACTATTAAATGTCAGACCCTATGTTAGAGGTTTCTGGTGTTACATATAAATCTCACAGTGTTCTGTTAAAATCTCCTTGTGTTACCTACGACGATACTCTTGTACACAAATTACGCCTTTGTTATACATAATATTATATAATGTAGTTGCGTTTCTACGTGAGCCAAACCAAACCACGTTACAAAAGCCCCAGCGGCCCCTTTCAATTCATATTGAAAACGTAAGTAGGTATACTCCGCTTCGGTGCACAAGACGAGGTCTTTGACAAACGCTGCTTTATGAAGTACTGCTTCCTTCCTTATAACGTAACGCAAAGGTTCCCAACCTTTTTAAGATTTCAATAACAAAAATCCTTAAAAAAAAGCAAGAATTTTAGCTGTTGCTTTTTTGTAGGTCTTCAAAACGTTGACCATGAAACCGCAAATCTAACAAAACCCGTTTATCCCAGGATCAGCATTTTTTTTTTCATTCGTGGTTACACATTTTAAATATGGAAAAAAATATTATTTTCAAAATACACAATCGACGAAATTTTCCTCCGCGGTCGACCGGTTGGGAACTCTTGACGTAACGCAATCATCCTAAAAGCTTTTTAAGGAGATAATGTAATCAGGGGTGACTTTGTTCCTCTGTGGGTACTCACTTTGCCTGTGGACTCACGAAAAACATCAGCGATAGACCTGTGCTCAAGTTACCCTTATGATCATACATTACTCGTGAGTGGTAGATACTCTAAGTATTGCCCTGGTGAAAGTCCACCATTTAGAAACTCCGATTTAGCCGTGTTTGGCGGCCAGATCTGAATAGCCAGATATTCCCTAATCTTCCCATCCCCATTTTCTACCCTTCACTACGGACTTCAGTCACACTATTTACCCGAATTGGGGAAGCCATAATCCCACCGGCTCCGTAAAGTTGTGACCGCTGACCTCAGAATTAATAGACTTGCCCTAAGTACGACTTCGACAGCTGGAGACAAAGGTCACGTGACCCATTTTGGCATCAGCTTTGATTCACTGCCATTCACGTTTGTTTAGTGTTATTTTGACTGCGGTAATCAAATTACAAAAGATTTATTAAAAGGGTCAAACTAAATACTTCGTTTAATATTCGGTTTTTGTAAACAAGCCGAACCTTTTTACTTAGTTCCTGTTTTACTGAAATTGGAGGCACGCCTAGCTCGCCTCCTGTCCCTTTTATTTTGGTTTCTTTCCCTTACGTGTTAGGGCATCTCTATGTATTATTTGCTCTGGAGACAGCGCCATTCAGGAACGAAACGTTGGCCTTGTTGAAAATGACATTACGTCAGTCTGACATTTAGTAGTAGACAAACATTGAGGGCGCTGCAATCGTTTAAATAATCTTAAATTGCAACACAAAGTTTGGTCGTATGAAGATTGACGTAAGTTTTAAAAAAGCGCAGTCGTCCAAGTGCATATTTTTTTTTTTACTTTAGCCAAACGGTGTTCAGAAGTCAGTGGTACTTTCCGAAAGGAAATGATTCTACACCATATTTTAAGATAATTTGCAAGAAAGACAATTACATGAAGAGGCTTTTTCAAAATGCATGTACCGAAGTAACTATGTATTTCATGTTAGATAAATGATAATGATATTACCTTATGAAAACATAATTGTACTAACTAATCTTCAGGCCGTTTTCCCGAAGGGGTAGGCAGAGAGGACTGACCACCAAACAACTTGATTTTGGCGTACACTTATCCCTTCATTCACATTCATACATTCTCTTCTGTTATTCCGACTTCTGACATTACTCGACTCAAGTATTTGATTCACTTGATCGTGCCATGTCTTCCTCGGGCGTCCCCGGCTTCTTCTTCCATTCACATTCGCGCGATATATTCTTCTTACACTCCTTTCTTCGTTGATTCGCTCTACATCCCCAAACCAAGCGTCCCTATTTCAAACTTACTCATTACGTTTACATCAGCCTTGCGTTCTTTACGAATCTCAACATATTTCACACGATCATACACGGTTTTACCCCACTTTCGCCTAAGAGATCTCATTTCTACAGCATTCAGTCTACTTTCATCCTTCCTCTGCCAGTTCCATGCCTCACTGCCATACATCAGGGTTGGTATCAGCACTCCGTTGTGCTTAACATAATTGTACTTTTTTTCAATAAATAATAAATTTTAGTAAATTTCCAGAAGAGTAAAAAACTTCCTTCATTTTATTACATTACGTGGATGTGGTAAAGAAAAATGCTTCATTAAAACCCCATTAGCGAAACGTGTAATAAAATACGTAAGAATCTGTCAAAAGAACAATTTTTTACTCTCCTCAAAATTTCCTGAATATGAGATACGCCTCTTTGAGTTGCGGGCGACGAAATGTACGGATGCATAACAGATTTTCTGCTTTGTTTATTTAAATACTAGTATTAATTTACTCCGGAGGTCTAATAAACCTGTAATATTGTACCGGAGCATTTCCGTAGTGAAGTCTTCATAAACCCACGCATTGTTCGTGAACACAGCGGTGCCTGTCCGCCCGTGGGGTGCGGTTTGTTGGGTTTTGTTTGGTCAAGGGGTGGCCGACCAATATTTCATTACACTGTCTCTGGCGAATCACGAACCCATCAAGCAAACAGTTTAATTTTAAAACCACACATCAAAAAGCCTCGAAACGTCACCAAAATTTTATTATCGTAATTTAATTACCGCGACCATTTTTGTGAGGTGTTCAAAATTTGCATTAATGACGGTAAAAAATACACTGAGGTGTTTACAGGTAAAATACTAATTTTGGAACTTTGACAAAATGTTCAAAATATCAACAGTAAAACTTTTCGTGCTTTACGATTGGTTTGTACTTTTTTGTGATTGTTCTAGTTTTATCATACGTATAATTTCAGTTAGTTTGAGAAGTGTGTCATAGAACCTTCCAACAACATTGTCGGCGTCCTTTGTCGGTAAACGTCAAAGGGATTGAGGAGTGGTCCCGCCGGAGTTGAAAGGTTATTATGACATTATGATTATTACTTATTACAAGTTATTACATTATTAGAGTTATTACGTTCAATGGCTTTGTCTTTAGTGATGAGCGGATGGAATTATTTAGTTTTATTGATATCTCAATAATTTTTCTAATTTATCCGTGACAAGATTAGTCCACCGACGTCTGCCAGGTTTAATTTAATATTTGGTCCCCTTTGTCGGCATCGAGAGGCGTTTAATATAATCGTAGTAGTTAGCTGTATATTGCCCTGAAATTAGTTTTATTATTTTTCCGGCGGGAGCTTTGATGTTTTCTACATATTTTTTATTAATCTTTTCCGCGATAGTTCTCTGCTCCCTGGCTTTTTTAATTATTGAGGTTATTAAAACCTTTTATTAAATTTCATTCAATATATTGCTGAATTTAAAAGGGAATCCAGAAATATGAACTAGGAATTTTAGGTAATTAAAATGGAGAAATCAGCAGTAAAAAAAATTGAGTGGCAGACGCTTTGAAATCATTATTCTTCTGCCTAATCTAAAAAAATCTCAACTATAAAGTAAAATTTCGTAAATACGATGAGCTCTTGCATCATAAAATTTGCACAGTATTATTAGCTGATCGCTTAACCATTTTCAACTCTATACGTCACTATCAACATGAGCTATGGAGCTTAGAAAAACTCTGTTTTAGGATCAAGAAATCACATCAGTCGCCATGGAGCCATCATGCAAACATACCATAAACATCACTTTGCAGGTTGCTAACTCCAGCAATACCACAAACTATTTATCTGTAAATTCTATACGGGTAGTTAGAAAAATGGATAAGGTTACAAAATACGAAAATATAATCTTTAAATTTCATGAATTACATCCCAAAATGTCTAAAAAGAGGAGCAGTTTGAAGTTACCAGAGAAAGCAATTTTTAACCTTTTTCCTTTATGTAAAACCAGTATGTATTTCATACAGAATTAAAAGATTACAGTTTTAGTATTGTTGTCTTTTGAAACATAATACATTTTCCTAATTACCAGAATAAAATTCATGAATTAATCATTCGTAGTATTTCTTGAGTTAGCAACCTGCAAATTGTGTATTTTTGGGTGCTGACTACCCTTGACTAGTTTGTCATATAAAGTTTTATTGGTGAACTATTCCATTTGATAGTTTATTTCCGCGATCAAAGAGATACTGACGACTCCACGTTAAGGTGTATTTCACAGTCATTGAGCAAGTATTTGATTCCCTCTTTACGAAAGAAAGGCTCGCTAAAGTGGTCAGTGATGAGCGGGACATCAAAGGGCATTATCTAGTAATAGTACCTAATAGATAATGTCCCCGGGGAGGACTTCTGACATTGCCTTCTGCGGGAGAATTGGAAATCCTTTAAACCGTATATTGGGTCTGGATACTTACCAGTTCATAGTTGCTTTTCTCAAAGACTTTTGACTACACGCGCCCTCCTTTGTGACCGCTCTGGTTGCCTACAAAGGACGAATTAGGTATTGCTTTAGGAATATCATCTTTTACGTCATTATTCGATATTATTTTTTCTTCTTACGTAGTCATAAAATCTTTATTTCTCTCCAGGTGAATCGAGATAATATTGTCCAGTAAAATTGATACGAGATCTGAATATTTAAAGCACGACTGTTTTTAATATCAAACGGAAGAGTTTATTATTTTTAACTAACATCAGTTTAGGTAAAACAGGTTACATTATTTTACTCGTTTTCCTCTTTATGTGAAAAATATGACAATTTTTATTTATTTATGTGAATACCGCACAAAAGTCCCAAATGTCCGGAACCAGTGGGACTATGGAATCCCCGAATGGGGTATGTTGTGAGTCTGAAGGTAGTGGGAAAGGAAAGAATACAGGGAAATGGAAGATTTGGTAAAACGTCTCTATTCAGCTCCGGTTACCAAACACGGCAAAAGCCATTTCAATTAACTTTTCGATTCTGCATGGTGGTCTTTCACCAGGGCGGTAGTAAAAGTATCTACTACCCTGTAAAACAGTTTTTCTTTATTTATTTATTTTATGTGAATTCTGCACAAGAGTCCCAACTTCTCCCTGCTAATCACAGTTAGTGAGACTATGGCATCTCCAATTGGAGTATGTTCTGAGGCTGAAGGGTATGAGGAGGGGAAAGAGATGAAGAAGAGAAAGGTGAAAAAGTACCTGGGTATTCAGATCTGGTCATCAAACATGGCTAAAGCCATTTCAAGCAACGTTTCGATTCTGCTTGGCGTTCTTTCACCAGGGAGATACTGAAAATAAATACTGAAAATAAATAAAAATATAATGCTCGCCACTGCTATGTATTTTTGAATTACCTATATATGAAATAACACTATTTAATTCCATAAAATTTACTTGCGCACGCCGAGATTCGAACGCGGTCTCCGGATTCGTAGTCGGGAACCATTCCCTCGACCACGAGGCTGTCAAAATAACACAATTATTTTTTTGTAAACACCACAATATTGTAGTTAAAAATAGGTATTCATCTATTTAATAAACGAAAATTTGTGATTTTACATTCTTTATATCAATGGCCTGTGAATGGTTTCAGATTTGTGAAAAAATTATAAAAATAAAAAGGGGCACATGAAATCAAAGCTTTCAACGACAGCGAAAAAACGAAAATGATAATAAAAGTTAGGTACCTACTACCTACGTGTTAGGCCTTAAAGGGGCTTAAAATTGGGGTTTCTTATTTGTAACCATTTCCTTCTACTTTATTGTATTAACAAATTTAAGTGCAAATAAAATGTAGGCAGGTACTAACTGCTAATCGACCCTTATTAAGGTTTTTATATTGTTCTGCCTACAGCAGTAAAGTCAATTAAGAATAAACGAATGCTTTAAATATTGAAATGAATTGTTTGTCGGCGTGTGAAAATTATAAAAATTCATTATGTGATAGTAAAAATAACATATACAGTATTGCTTTTAGTTTCTCGGGGGACTATAAACACACAATAAAAATTAATTATATTCCGTAACAACAAACAATTCATCTCAATATTTGAAAGCATTGCGTGCTAAAATAGTTGTTTTCAAAATTATTTAATTTTGCGCCATCTATGATCGCGTATGACGTTTCGTTTGACGTGATTTTCACTTTAGTACTCTGTTTTAAACAATTTTCGACATATTACCCGCCAGGGAGTGAGAGAATTTTGTGCATTTCAGTTCATATTGATAAATGTATCCGTAACTTGACAGTGATGACCTTCGGAAGATGGGGTAAAAGAACAACTTTAATTTAAGGTTCGTAGGAATAAAGTTCGATTCACATCTACTAACACCGCGCAGTGCAGACACGTAAAGTGGCAGGCACCCAAAATTAATTGTTTTACATCATATATAAACACATTCACGCACGGTGTAATGTGAATACTCCCTTCTCTGCCGTGTCTGCCACTGTACGTGTCTGCACTGCACGGTGCCGGTAGATATGAATAGACCTTAATAATATACGAGTATAATGCCATTTAAGTGAGCAGCGCTGATCTGGAATAAGGGTTCGCAAACGTTCCGGTATGAAAATTTTCCAGGCACTCCCGGGTAGTTGGTATTTCTTTCCGGGCGCAAAACGACAAAAACCTGGAGGCCTATTCTGGTTCTTTTTAAAGAAAATGCCTTATCCTTTTCCTTAGGCTTAAATACATTACTTAAATGTGGATTCCGGAGAGACACAGTAAAAAAATCCTGAACAGATTATTTGAAAACACAAATTGATGTAATATCTTCAATTGACACGAGGTTTTGAAACAAAACTTTTTTTTAAATAATTACATTGTATTACAATTCATTTTATCAATAATGACGCCACAAAGTGAATACCAATCGTTGGAAGAAATTATATATATTTTTTTTATATATGAATACCGCACAAGAGTCCCAACTGTTCCCAACCGTCTGGAGCCAGTGAGACTATGGCATTCCCAATTGGGGAATGTTGTGAGGCTGAAGGTATTGGGGAGGGGAAGGAGAAGGGAAGAGAAAGGTGGGGAAATACCTGTATATTCAGATCTAATCACCAAACACGGCTAAAAGCCATTTCAAACAACGTTTCAATCCTGAATGGTGGTCTTTCACCAGGGCGATACTGAGAGTATCTTCCACTCTGAAATCATATTAGTATGGTTAATTAGGTTAGGTTAGATTAGATTTTCAGAATAAGTTTTTTTTCATATTTTTATTAACTTTATATAAATTTTAAAAAGTATGCCGATTCATACGTGCGAATTGCTATGGTACCAAATAAATTATACATATAAGGGAAAGAAATGCTGTTAGCTGGTTCTTCGCGACGTGTTATTTGTATTTCTACATTTTTTTTAAATAAGGAGAAAATTAAATTCTTCTAATAAGTTGACAACCCTAGGCACGAATATAAAAAGATCACATACATAACATAAATATTGCACGGGCATTTGTGGCTCACTACGCTGACTGAAGTGAATGCACGCCCGTTCGGTTGTTTGAAAGTTGCACAAAGCACCGCCCGCAAATTTATGGCTTAATTTAATCAGTCATGTACTGCGAGACGCAATCTCTGGTAGCGAATAATTAGTACCAGCTTCATCATCGACTCGGCCGCGTATTCCCGGTCCGGGCCGCCAAAGGATCGGGCTGCTACTGTATCAAATTAGTAAAAATCGTAAACATTTTAATGGCTTTTAATATCGTGCGTGCTACCCGCTCCACTCGAAAAGCTATAGTATTATATTGTTACTCGTTACTGGGAGGTGAATGTTTTTTGGTGGATTTTTTTTTTAATATCTATTTTTTTTTCATATGTTACATATCACAACGTCACATTATCAACGGGTTCTTAATCACAACCTTTTTTTATCAACTGAATATTTGTTTAAGGGCGAGAGGGACGTCGGAGAGTTATTATTTATTAATTCAAAATAATGATTATATTATTACGCCATACGATAAACTTAATGTTTTTAAATAGAAAAATATTTATTAAATATTTTATAAATTTATATATTCTTAGTATTTATCAAAATCTAATCCGAAATATTACTTTTTCTGACCGTCCCATTGTATGTTTCACAAAATATTTAAAATACGAATATGATTTTTACAGAGGAGAAAAGTATTTTTAATCCTTTATCGTTGCGTTCTTGTAAATAAACATAACCAAAGATTTGTAATCCGCTTTACAAAAAAAAAAACATTAAAGTTACGTAGTGTTCATAAAAAAATTAAACCACAAACTGTTCTTTTTTTAATTTATCTTATCGACAAGTTACAGAAAAACCTTCACAGCATTTTTTAAGGATATTCAACAAATGTGTAATATTTCTGATTTTATTTTGATAAATGCTAAGCCCATGCAAATTTAAAAAAAACTCCCCGACGTCCCTCTCCCAGTTAAAACACTATTTTATAAATAAATATCAAATATTTCGCTTCCGAAACATATTGATATTTATATATTAAATAGTGTTTACACAAAACATTCTTGTAATTACACAATTAAATAATTTGACATGTATTAAAAAACCTTTTTTTTTTATTTGGAACATGTAAATACATATATTACGTTAATATTTTAATAATAGACATAAGATATTTAAAAAAAAACATTTGTTTGAAATAACTAATTCAGTTGATTTTAACCGCCTTGGTACCATAAATCCCGGACTTTTTTTGTTTAAGTTGATTGAAAATACTAATGAGGAAGAATGGGTAATTTTTCTTTGTTTAAATAATCTAACGTTAATACATATTAACGGTATATTAGGATCGTTTGTTATGTTGTTTATCTTTAGTTGTTCCATTGAATTTAATCTAATCTCTTTTTATATGTAAAGGTTTATATTCATTGTTGCCAAGCGGGACATGTGTTTACAAATAAGTATGTCCGTGTGCCCGATGTAAGCTTAAATTTTTCTTGCTACAATTGAAATTGAAAAAAATAAATTTCTTTATTGAACAGATTATCAATTTCATTGGCCTGTTTGAGACACAAGACTTGAAAGGGGGTGAAAACCGTTTCCTTTCAAATAACAATAATACTTCTGGGGTTCGTATAATGAACATATTAACATTCACCTAATTCAGTCGACTAATATGCACATTAGATGTTTTAAGATATTTAGCGAACATTAATTACAAATTTGAACATGAATGTCGATAAAAATATGTACATATTTATTGGGGTCATTGGGCACCAGGCCGAGAACCACAGGACAAATAATAATCCCTAAACTTAATACAACAACACCATTACATATTATTTATTTTTTTTAAAGAATTGAATAATATATTTTTTATTCACCACTTTATTAATATAAATATATCTACATGTTTCGAAAGCGATGCTTTCTTCATCAGGATTAATACTAAAAATAATAATGTCAAGTATAGACAAATGATAAAAATTATAACACAGTAGGCAAATTAGAAACACAAACAAAAATTGATTAGGGTATGTAAGTAATTAAGCAAAAGTTTTAATAAAAAAATATAATTTTTTTTTTTTTTTAATATATTTATTTCTTGCTAAAGCAATCCCGATGAGTTTCAAAACTCATTTTAGGACGGGAGGAATTTACAATACATAAGTAGAAGATAGTACATACAATTTTACATTGACAGCCAAATATCAAAAATACAAGTTTCACATACAAACAGAAATAATTTTATAAGGCCAAGTTAAATAGAACAACACACAAGAGAAAACATATAAGGGAACAACAAAATAAACAAATATGGATTTACTGATTTTCATTTTTAAATATCCTTAAAAAGTATTCCTTTATACCATCATTTTGGGATTTTTTATTTTTCTGGATGGCTTTGTACATATCTGGAAGCGAATTATAAAGTGTGTAGGCAATGTAGTTTAAAGATTTTATTCCATATTTTGTAGTGTGTGTTTGAGGAATGCGGATTTTATTGTTATTTCGAGTATTGTGGTTGTGGATATCTTGATTGTAAAGTGGCTTGACGTTAGTGTGAGTTGATTGTTGAGTAATTTGTAGGATGGTGCTGGTGATTTCATACTTAGGAAGGATCGTGATTGGAAGGATACCGGAAACTGAGTAGATGTCCCTGACATGAGTGTCCCATGGAAGTCCAAAACCATTTCTGAGGGCTCGGTTTTGAACCACCTGCAGATCAGCAATCAATTTCTTCGAGGCAAAGCCCCAGATACAGCAGAGATAGGAAATGTGTGAATGTACCATGGCGTAATATACTGCAGTTAGTAACGGAATGGGTAGTAATCCTGAATAACAAATTTATATTAGAAATTAAAGTTATTTTTATTGTTAATATTAATATGAAAATAAATTCAAGACAGAGCTACTTTTAATATTAAATTATTTAATTTTTTATTAAATTGAATTCCCTATTAGCGCTTTTTTCTAATATCTAAAATTTAAAATTTATCTAATTGTAAACCGTATCGGCATGTAAAAAATTTAAACCTTTATTTATTTCAAATAAAGTTTTTTTATTGCAATTATATGTTACAAAATCTATTTTATATATAATTAATGATATGAAGATAATTAACGTATTTATATTGGGTAGCAGAGCTGCATCGATTTATAGCTTAAATCTTGGATTGAATCGCAATCTTTCAAATTAATTTGGTCGTTCGTATGGAGGGCCATTAAAGGAAATTACAAATCCCCGATAAATTCGAGAGCAGATATTAAATAATATTGTTGTATTTTATGGTAAATCAGTTCATTTCGTTTTACAATATGAATGGCTTTTGTATCCGCCTAACATTAAATGTACAAATTATTTTTAATTGTGAATGGTCTATTTTACTCTCGGATATGATTATTTATCGGTTTAATTGAACGGAGATACTAAATATTTAATGGGTTTTATTTATTATTTATGTATAACCGTGAAGAAAAGTTATTCAAACATAAATATTTTACAGACATTATTATTATTTTACATTTGCTATACTTATATGAATATTACCAGTGGCGGCTCGTGGCTTTTGAGTGAGCTAGACCGACGTTATTGATGTTGTTGAAGCCGAAAATGATTTTTTTTTTTTCAAATTTCAATTTTTATTAATGAAGATTTAGATAGTAGGTGCCTGCATCACAACATCAATAACGTCGTATTTTAGATATTATATTATATTTATACATATTAGCACTCTAGCTCACTCAAAAGTCACGAACCGCCGCTGAATATTACTATAGATTTTTTCAGTCCTCACCTGAGTTTCGATACAAAATATTAATAATAATAAATGGTTCATTTTTCTATAGCGCAGTTTAGTGACTAACATCACTTTTTTTCTCACTTTTCTATATACCGTATTGTAAAATTTTTGTCTACAATGCCAGGGAACATTTCTCCCTCTTACTTTGTCAACTGTGGTTAGAGGTGCATAAATGTGGAGGTAATCTTCTCTACCCAGCGAGCGGGCTGTCTATTGCTACTGTAGGGCTTTACATCACTTTTCTGCAGATATTTAACAAAGACGGAGTTTTCTTTTTTTTTACAGTTTAAAAGATATTTCTAAATTGCGTATCTGATAATGGAAATGAAGCTGGGAGTTGACAACAATAGGGTTGACCTATAACTTCGAGACAGGAGCTCTTTGTGTGAGAGTTTGTTATTTTATAACAATCTGTGTGAATTTTATCGTCTGTTCCAGGAGAAAAATATTATATTTGTTTTTTTGTTGGACAATTTTATGTAATAATTGGATCACTTCTATAGCGCCGTTTTCGTGGGAAAATCACCTCAAGGGCGCTGTAGGTATGCAATTCAATAGAATCTCATTGTCAGCCCCAAATACTATTCTAAACCACATAGCAAATAATACATAGAGACGCCCTAACACGCAAGGGGAAGAAACCAAAATGAGGGAGGCAGGGGGTGAGCTGGGCGTGCCAAATAAGTAAAAAGGTTTGACTTGTTTACAACAACTGTATATTTTGTTAGAGTATTTATTTTGACCCTTTTTATAAAGGTTTTGTAATTTGCTTACCGCAGTCAAAATCACGCGAAACAACCGTGGACTAGGCTGTTACGAAAATTTATGCAACGTGACATTTGCCTCCAGCCGTCAAAATGGTACTTAGGGCAAGTCTATTAATTCTGACGTCAGTGGATCTAAACCCAATTCAAAATATTTACATGTGGTTCAAATCCACTTAATAGAGTATATTTTGAATCACAATGATTCATTCACTCACTCGAATGAAAAAAAAAATCACAAAAACCGGTTAGACCGATTGACACAGAATAGCTCTATTTTCGAAGTCACTTACAAACTTCAACGATCGGAATATTTTATTACGAAACATTCTCAGAATGAAAACAAACTTTTTTATTCGTTTTTTTTATTTATATTTTGTGTAATTGCACAGCTAACATCAAAGCAAACCATCTAATTGAAAAATCGTGTTCCTGCCATTAAATTGATACGTTCAAAAATATTATACCTCTATTTGATGTTTGTATTCTGTATTAGTGTTTAGTTACCTATGAATGCCTATGCCATGTTTCTTATCTATTCATATTCGTTTCCTCAATAAACAGAAAACTAACATACAACTTACAGTCAAAGTGTGTCTTCCTTCCTCCGTAGTGCTATAGTAATGCCAGGGCGAGATTAGAATGACGCATCAAACAAATATTACATTATGCTTTTTACTCAACCTACTGAAGTGTTAGTGGTATTTCTATTATTATATACTTATTACTATTTACTTATTAATATTTACTTATTATTATTTATACTTATGCTTATTAATATTAACTTATTTTTATTTATGTATTTTTATTTACTTATTAATGTTTACTGATTATAATTTACTTATTATGATTTACCTATTATTATTTACTCACTATTTCTTGTTAACAAAAATATGGTCACTCTATGATTATGACTAATCGGAGCATAGATACTTTATGATAGTTATTTGGGTGAGAATGAAATTATTTATGTTGTAATCTATGAATGTACGGCCCAACTTAAAGATTTACTGTAAATTTTATAGTTTGAAAAACTTTGATGTTATTTGTTTTAGTTTTTTTAATAATACGCTAGCTGATGTGTACCCGGTCTTGCTCGGGGTTATATAAAGTTATGATGTTGTGAATTAATGCTTGTCATTAGGGTACCATAATTGATTTTACAGCGAAAGTAACTCCAAATAGAAACACTCATTTGAATATTTTAATTCATTCCAAACGTTTTCAAAATATATCTAAATCATAAAGTTCTCAAGTAGGTACCTACTTGTGTTTTCCATTTTTAAAATATTCTACCAAAAAAACCTTCTTCTTTTGAATATGCAATCTGTGGCTAACCAGAGTGTTATATCTATGAGCTAACCTAAATAAAACATGGCGGGTTCAATGTTTTCATACTAATTTTAAAGCGTTATAGCAACAGTTTTACATGTTCGATTTCATTCAAACTACTTTCTAAACCTTCCCGGCACTAATAAAAACAAACTGTGCTATTTTTAGCGAAACCGGTTCAGTGATTTTTGAGAACATCGAGGACAAACAAACAAAGTTACAAACTGACATTGATTTTTATATATACTCTTATAGAGATATATCGTTTCACTAAAATTGTAAAGCCGCTCATCTACTCATCCGCACATCTCACTAGCGACATAAATACATTTTGTGGGGTATTTATTTGTGCCTTCTTAAAAAAAGTGAAAACTGATAATCAAATATGTAGTCAAAGTCTGTTTAGCTCGTGAATTTTACTAAAATGATTTCCTAATACATTGAGATTATTTCAATAACAAATCCGCATGGTGTTTACGTCCACAACCAAAATTAATTACCGATTAAACATATTAATTAATATCATTAGAAGGGGTAAATCAGAGTGAATTGACTCACCGGAACGAACATAATAACAGGTATATTGCTGCGGTAGTATTAGGGTGTCTAAAATTATGTAATACCTAAAACGTAACATAATATTGATGGATGTGTTCGTACGTAAGAAAACAAATTTAAATAATATACGTTCAATAATATAT
The DNA here is from genome assembly GCA_022606495.2 of Halesus radiatus. Lineage (NCBI taxonomy): Eukaryota > Metazoa > Arthropoda > Insecta > Trichoptera > Limnephilidae > Halesus > Halesus radiatus. The sequence continues at coordinate 93,733 of JAHDVE020008277.1, forward strand.
GACATTTAACTGCATACCAACTGAAATAAAAACAAAACTTTTAAATATAGCCATCACTTTTGTGTAATAATTTGAAATAAATAAATATTTTTCTTTTAACACCACTTTATTAGATATATGAACAAAACCGGTTTCGGCTCCATCTGAAACTTCTTCAGGGTTGAATTAATACATACTAAATTAAAACAGAATTACAGTACTTGAAGAAAACATAAAATGAGCACATCAACTTTAATGGGGTTAGGGAAGAGAAAGGGGGTAGGAATAGGAGTAGGGCAGTGCAAGGGGAACATGTTTAAAATTCCTGGGTGCACAAGCAAATTTTATTTGATTGAGCTGTGTTATATCACAATTTATTCATTAAAAATAATATAACTGTGTAGTATATTTGCGACACGTTCCAGAGTGGTAGATACTGTCAGTATCTCCCTGTTGAAAGACCACCATTTAGATTCGAAACGGTGCTTGAAAAACCATGTATGATCGTGTGAAAAATATTGAAATTCTTAAAGAATGCAAGGCTGATGTAAGCGTAATGAGTAAGATTAAGAAAGGGACGCTTATATGGTTTGGGCATGTGGAGCGAATGAACGAAGAAAGGAGTGAAAGAAGAATGTATGACGCGAATGTGGATGGAAGAAGAAGCCGGGGACGCCCGAGGAAGACATGGCACGATCAAGTGAATCAAATACTTGTATCGGGCCATGTCAAAAGTCGGAATAATAGAAGAGAATGTATGAGACGATGTATAAATGTAAATGAAGCGAGAAGTGTATGCCATGATCGAGTTGTTTGGCGGTCCGTCCTCTCTGCCTACTCCTGCGTGGAAACGACGTGATGGTTAGTTAGTTAGTTAACAATTGGATGATTTGTACAGCGCCGTTTTTTGTGAAAAATCACCTCAAGGGCGCTGAAATCACCTCAGGGGCGCTGCTACCTTCAGCCTCACAACATACCCCAATTGGGGATGCCATAATCCCACTGGCTCCATACGGTTGACTCGTGTGTCGTATCACATAATTTTTATTTAAAAAGTGGTGTTAAAACAATAATATTTTTATTTCAAATTCAAAATGAAATCAAAAACCCTATGAACTTACGCATAAACTCATTTTTTATTTGGAATAACTCAGTAATGTTAAATCATGTAAATTGTGTTATCAATTACCCGGGAAAAAGAGGCATGTCCTAAAAACAATTATTAATTATTAATACTTATTACGCATTTATGACTTCAGCTTCAGTCGGCAGGACTACATATAATTTTCACCCGCCATAATAAACAAAATGATATAGGTAATGGAGATGGACATAGTTTTTAAATATATTTACGTTGTACGTGTCACAAACGGTACGAGTTTTATAACGGGAAGTACCCGCAGAGGTAATATAAATTGGGAAATACAAAGGTAATATAAAATAACCTCATAACTTTATTTATTACACACTTATCTTGTGGTTTTATTATGCACTTACATTGCGCTTCAGTTTATAACTTCCGATCAGAAAACGGACGAAGGTCGGTATTTTATGATTTTTTTGTTTTTTTACCATCGAGCATCGTTCCGATAGGTAATTCATAAAATCATATTAAAGGTCTTAATTTTTATTGGCCGCATTGCTGAGCTTTATTAACAAAATATTAGAAAAATAAAATTCGGAACAAATGAAAAAATAATAAAAAAGGGAATTCCCAGAGGGATGTATTTAATATATTGGTGTAACGGGTAGGTGGATAGAATATAGTTTTTAAGAGAAATATTAAGTTTTTTATTATTTTCTTTTAATTATCAAAACGAGTGGGACAAATTTGATTTACTTAAAATAAATAAATGGAGTTCTACGGATAATTAAACACAATAACAATGAATACGTTAATAAAACTTAATTAGTAATAATGACCTCCGTGCAGGGCGGTAAGCTCCTTGGACTTGAACGTCTCAGGTTCAAATAAACCTTTACTTAATTTACATTTAGAAGGCACTAACTCACTTTTGTTAATTTTGCAGGAGAATCATTCAATGTTCAAAATCTTGTTCATATTCTTAGTTAATTATTAGGTTATTGGATACTAGCTAATGTGCACCCAGCCTTGCTCGGGATTTTTCAATTGTCATTGGGCTGCCATAATTGATTTGACAGCGAAAGCAAATAAAGAAAAATTCATTTGAATATTTTATTTCATTCCGAACGTTTATATTTTCAAAATATATCTAAATCATAAAGTTCTTAAGTAGGTACTTACTGGTGTTTTCTATTTTGAAAATATTTTACCCAAAAAAACCTTCTTCTTTTGAATATGGAATCTTTGGCTGAACAGAGTGTTATATCTATGGGCTAACCTAAATAAAATATGGCGGATTCAATTTTTTTCATACTAATTTTAAAACGTTATAGCAACAGTTTTACATATGGTTTTCAAACTACTTTCTAAACCTTCCCGGCACTAATAAAAACAAACTGTGATATTTCCAGCGAAACCGGTCCAGTGATTTTCGAGAACATCGAGGACAAAGAAACAAACAAACTTACATTGATTTATATAGAGATGTTTCATTCATTCAGACTGCATTTTTAACCTGTTAGTATTTTACTCAATGTGGCACTAAATTATAACTCCACGAATTCAAAAACATAATTTCTTAAGTTACTGCGCCTCACTCGTAAATAGGTACTAACAATATAGGCTTGGTGAGAGGCCACTTTGCGTTGCTTGTAATGAAACATCCCCTTCCCACTTTCCCCTATTGCACGACATCATCAAATGGGAATCCAAAGCACCCTAAAAATGAAACTCAAACCGTAAATTGCAGTGTCAATACAATATTTCTATATCTTGGTTTTCAAATAACACGTACCGATCTGATGAAATCTCACAAATAATACAGTTCGGATAGACATGTGTAAATAATATTTCGTATTGCATGGAACGACCATAAATATCAGTTTCCGAACTGTGATATTTTTTTCTACGATATCCTAACCTAACCCCAGCATTCATAAATTCAAATCACGAAAAAACACGGCCGCAATCTCCTCGGCAGTCGGCTGCGAGCTGCGGGGAGAACATTAGAGAACATTATTAAAGTTTCTGCGCATTGACATAGGACGAACTACCAAATATGTTACATACGAGTATAGCCTGGCAATAAAATGTATACATTTGATAAAGTGGAACCACTAACATTTTTTCATTACGTTAGCAGCTCGGTATCGCCATACATATCTGAAATTTTATACTTCGCATAACTTTTTTTTTTTACATTCGTATTTGATTTGTGTTTTTTTAAACTTACAATAATCTTCTTAGTAGCCATCTTGGTGTTGTTATTTAAAACATTTTAAACGATTGCAGCGCCCTCGTTTTTTTCTACTATAAAATGTAAGGTTTTTTGTTGAATTTTCATTTGGGACCAATAAGAACGGTTTAACGTGAGAATAGGTACTACAATTCACTCTTCATGGTTTACTAGTAAGAACGCTGGATTTTGGGTCCAAATGTTAAATCAATTTGCTATTCGAAATTACAACAAAATATTGTTCACGAATTTTGCGCTTTTCCGGAACAGTAGCTTTAAAAAGTAAAGTTTTTTCTTTAATTTTTTTTTTTTAATGGAAAACTCCACGGAAAAATCGCTTAAGTTTAAAAAAAAATGCACTTTATTTTTTTGGGTCATTCGAGTCGTTACTTATAAATCTTATATTAAAATACAACCTTAAACATGTGATGTTTTGGGAATTGCCGAAAATTTGATAAAAGTTGTTCCATTTTGAACGCAGTCTGAATGTGGAAAGAAATTTTTAAGGATAATAGCCGTACCGTTGTGCTATGATACTATCTATAATATTGTGAGAGATGTTATGATAACGGAACCGGAGTCAGAGACAAACGAAAATCGTGGTACAAGAATACAAGCGATTATGATGTGGTCTCCAAAGGAACCAGACTTGACATCATTACGTCACTCAATCCACATCAAAGGCCATTCTCGCGTATTCAATTTCAACGAGAGCATTATACGCTATACCTCAAGGCGAGAAACAATAGGCCAAAAGGTGTTAAATAAAAATCCCCGTTGAGCCCCCCTGTCACGAGATAATTCGCACCTCGGAGGAGCTCCGCCGCGGCGTATCAAAGGCCCCCCTGCCCGGCCCCTGCTTGCCCTGCCCTACCTTGGCCGCGGGCCCCGGCGGCCCCTTTGATCTGCGCCCCTGCTTCTCACCTACCTGTTTATTATATTATTATTATTTCTCACTTTGATTTTACATCCGCCCGCCGCCTTCTGCGTGGTCTCGCTTTCAAGAGCAAGCCTGAAGCGGCCAGGGGCGGCGCGCGGTGCCTCAACTGATGCTTTAAATATTAAAAGATAACACTGAAAGGAAAGGCTACTGTAACAACCTAATATTACGTTTACATAAATGCGTTTTATCAATACTTCAGATAAGATATGTCACTTTTTTTCTCAAATATTTACCATTCTAAGTGTTTTCGTGCTTCGCCCTTGATATGTTTCCATTGAAGTATATAAATAAAGTAAACGTTCCGTGGAAAATCAGTGTAAAACATTGTTCCGTGCGCGAATTAGAGGGGGGGAGGGTGTGGCGGCTGTCGATCCTTCCGACCGCAAATGAACTCAACGAACAAAGTCGCCGCATAGCTGGCCGCTGGCCGTTGCGACCCGGATCATCAAAGTTACCGGCGTGCCTACTTCATAATTTGCTTCTTGTGTTTTTTAACATTAATAAAGTCCATTTACACGAATATTGATTATTATTATCATTATTGCTTTGCTTTATCAACAAATGATTAGAAGATATATCCGGAACAAAGAAAAAAGAAATAAAAAGGTAACACCAGAACGATACATGTAATAGTATTAAGTGTGACGGACGTAACAGAAAATATTTCCGGTGAGAAATTTTTAGATCTTCTTTTAATTATCAAACCAAGTGGGACAATGTGAATAAAAGTCGATATCATTAGTAAATTTGATTTACTTAAAACAAAAATAATTAAATGGAGTTCTACGAATAATTAAACAAAATAACAATTAATAAAAGAATAAAACATTAGTAATAATGACATCCGTGGCAGGGCGGTAAGCTCCTCGGAATCGGACGTCACAAGTTCGAATAAACTTTTATTTAATTTACATGTATAAAATCGACAGCCCCGAGGAAGAAGACAGTAACTCAGTTTTGGTAATTTTGCAATAGAACCATTTAACTGCTTAAAATCTTGGTCATATTCTTAGGTGAGTGCATATTTTGAAATGTTTTATTGAATCTGTTCATTTATAATGCATTTTCTAACTTCTTTAGTATTTTGCTCAATGTAGCACTAATTTATGACTACCAAAATGGAAGAAAGTTAAAAACATAATTTCTCGAGTGTTTTTAACATAAATAAAGCCAATTTACTAACTAACTAACTAACTAATCTTCAGGCCGTTTTTGCCGAAGGGGTAGGCAGAGAGGACGGACCACCAAACAACTCGATCTTGGCGTACACTTCTTCCTTCATTCACATTCATACAACGCCTCATACATTCTCTTGTGTTATTCCAACTTCTTACATGACCCGATTCGAGTATTTGATTCACTTGATCGTGCCATGTCTTCCTCGGGCGTCCCCGGCTTCTTCTTCCATTCACATTCATATATTCTCCTTACTCTCCTCTCTTCGGTCATTCACTCTACATACCCAAACCATCTAAGCGTCCCTTTCTTAATCTTGCTCACTACGCTTACATCAGCCTTGCATTCTTTACGAATATCAACATTTTTCACACGATCATACATGGTTTTACCACACATTCGTCTCAGATATCTCATTTCTATAGCATTCAGTCAACTTTCATCCTTCCTCTGCCAGTTCCATGCCTCACTGCCATACATCAGGGTTGGTATCCAATTTACACAAATATTGATAATGGTAAAACCGATGAAAGGTTACACCATCGCTTTTTCTGTATTTTCCAAAACGACATGCCCAGTCATGTAGCAGTTTTCATTGGAGATCCATGCCCAGCGAGCGCTTGTAATCGATTGAAGCCCGTGTTATCTCTATGATGCCAATGAGCCTCAAGTTGTTGCCCATATTTCGAACGCTGATGCTTACTCCATTTTTATGTTTCACAGAAAATGTTAAAAAAAATCTTGATATATTTCAACAATCAAAAGCTTAGCTTCAATATATGTATTAATTTTTTTTCTCCATTTTTATTTATCTCTCAAAAACGTGAACGAAATGTTTTCCGTGAAAATAATTTATATTAATAAAATAAACATGTGTTCCATGCCCCGCCGCCCCTGCCATAAACAACGTCAGCCCATTAAATATAATAGAATGCACGCTAGCTTCGTTTTTTACAACAAAAAATATTATTTAATTTTCATTGATTCCTATGCGTTCGTACTATTAATAAATTCACCTCTGCTCCTACGGCGAACACCAAAACATATTTTAATATTCTGTGACGTGATTCTCACCAGACGAACTGAGTGTTCCCCGGTGCATTTGGAGGCAGGCTAACTCAGTCATCGAAATAAATCAGCATCAACTCGCAAAATAATTTCATTCAACTAACATACAAAATACATTTATAAAATTTTCTTAGCGTTTAAAACTACATTTATTTTTTCTTCAAACTTTTATTCATAGTCAATTATAATTCTTGATTTTTATACCTTCTCTACACTTCTCCACATCATCTCTCTATTTTCAAAGGGAGTTTTACAAAAAGTAAGCCAACAAAGTTTCTTGTGCTAACAGTGGTTAAATACAGATGTTTTATTTATGAAGCTAGCAAGATAAAGAAAAAAACAAAATAAGAAAGGAAGGGGAGAGGAAGAGGAAGATAGGATCGGGACAGGAGATGCTCTCGACACATTTTATACTTGTGCATAAATTTATGGCTGTACGTATTACTTCAGTTCGATATTTTGAAAGGGTATTGTGAAAAATGTCGATATTGTGAAATTGTGCGTTATATTGCGTACAAATACGAGGAACTTGAGTATTTATCCTAAGATTGGTCCTGCATTCGGGAAAATAAATAAAATATCGGTTTGTCGGGTGTGAAGGTATGTGAATGTTTATAAATCACACGTACATTCATTAGTAAAGAAGCATTCACCCCAGACAAAATTAATAAGATATTGTATGGACATACGTAACAGGTACTTTAACAATGTAAACTTTAATATACCAACCTTATCATTTGTAGTAAAGTGTACTGTGTATGTCTAAATAAATAAATAAATAATTTTATTTGTCAGTAACACAATTCACATCACGTTTTACCGAAGCAACGACTCAGTAGACAAACTGTAGACTTGATCAGAATTGTGAAGGCCGTTCAGTTCGTGGAAGACGTGTGCGCCGAGTTCTGTATGCATTGTGTGCATCCTTCGATTACCGTTGCGCTCACAGACGAAAATCGCCTTAAACAGCTTGACAACTTATTCTTTTTTTTCGGCCATTTTGTTTTAATTACTCACTTTCCTGGCACATACAGTTCTTCTAGAACTAGCCTTCTGTTTTTTTTTAATAAAAGTTATATCGTCTTATACCTTTATCGACGAAAACTGTCTTAATCACTTTGTAATAATAAAAATTATCATTAACAACCTTTTCTTCCTTTTAAAAAGTTTGTTAAACAATTTACTACAGTATAAGAAAGGATATTATTAACAAAATTAGAAAACATAAAGGTCCGGTCACGATGATCCGGGAGGAACTAAACATTGAACCACTGCTACTCTTAGTGCTATTGTAGAGGTAAAAAATCAAGTGGGCCGCCCCAGACACAGGTGGGAGAAGAGAAATCCAGAGGCTGGACCTACTATGGACGAATGCCGTTTGACGTATCGTAGGACAGGGACGCCTGGAGGCGCCTTGTCGATGCGATGGCTCCCCAACCCAATCACGACAAGAGGAAGATGTATCGTCGCTGCATTCATAATATAGCTTATGTGCCGTTTCGTACATTCTGAGATCATCGAGAAAAATTGATTTAAAAAATAATTGCAGACTAGATTTGAAAAAATATTTTTTATAATTATTAGGCAAGCTTTTCAGCTAAACAAATCTATTCTTTTTAGCAAATCTAGTCTTTGCAATTATTTTTTAAAGCAGTTTTTGTCGATCATCTCAGAATGTACGAAACGGCACATAAGCTATATTATATATGCAGCGACTGTATGTATTTATATAGAAAATATAGAACTATTATTACGTTTTTCTCTTATGAACGAAATTAGAGTTAAAGTCAGTACAGGCAAATCATTTCAACGTTTGAACGTATTTGTGAACATTGATAGTGATTCAAACTGGTTCGAAATAGTTTGGAACACCCGCCTGCAGTCCCCTTTTACCCCACAGTAGTACTATGATACAGTACACCACTACACAAACAAGAATATCTTTTAAATGATTTGCCTATACATCTCTTTGAAATACATAGGTAAGGTAAAGTAATTTGGCAGTAGTTTTTGGAAAAAATTCTACTGAATAAACGACCACTATGCACCTACGCTTCTTGTAGATTATTTGCATATTTTTAGGTATTTTTCCATCGAGCGGTGAGTCTTTGAAGCGAATATAGCAACATGTTATTTAGCAGTCTTTAAACAAAAAAAAACTACTGCCAAATTACCTTACCTTAACCGGTATATTAAATCAGCGTTCACGATGTAAATTTAGTAGCGGAACCCTTTTGAATTTTGTAAATCAGTAGCTAAGCCAAAGGTCTTTAAAGTTAAAGTTCCACTTGTTTTTTCCTACCATTCATGACCCATTAACAAAGAGCCGCCCTGCATTCTGGCTTGCCACTCTATCAGGGTTTCTCTCATGTAAGTAATTTTTGTATTTGCCTTTTCGTGTTACATTATATTTCTCTCTGAATTCGGCCCCCACTTGGAAAAACATTATTAGTTATTGTTGAACGGTATCAAGGTTTCCATAATTGTTTTACCACGTGTAAGTAAATCGTGTTTATTAAATAAAACAAACACTTTTTGAACCTCTAATTTGTTATAAATTCATCGCCAACCGGTTTCGTTTATCCCAAGCTTTGTCAGGGTAAAATTTAAAACTAAACAAAAATACATAGAGTGGGCATATAAATAAGTGATAGAAAATATAATTGGAGGGAGACAAAATATAAAACGAAACAATGGAACAGTGAGACAGAGATATGCCTACGTGTAATAGAATGAAACAACAAATAAAAAGAAAGTGACAACCTGTTTACAATTAAATAAATTTGAAATTTTAGAAATCAGAAAGAGTATTAATGGTCAATTAAATAAAATTTATTATCTTTTTTTTAAATATGTATCTCTTGAATTTATTTTCATATTAATATTAATAATAAAATAATATCTTTTAAATTCTAATATAAATTTGTTATTCAATGTTTTATAATAAATTTTTTTATAACATACCTACTTTAATAATTTTTTGTTTATGTTTATAATTTGTCTATTCTCACATTATTGTGTTCTAATTTGTATCATTTGTCTATACTTGACATTATTATTATTTTATTCTATATATATATTACTAATGAAAAAAGCATCGCTTTCGAAACATGTAGATATGTGTATATTAATAAAGTGGTGGTTACAATGTAATTTTAAGTTATTTATTATAATTGGTGACTATAATTAGTGAATATAGCTAGCGACTTACAATAAAGACCTATAACTAGTGACAAACAATATGAACAGGTGAGTCTTTTAAACAATATTATTCTTTGGTTTAGGAATAGAGACATATGTCAAATCACAAAGTAATTGCTTTCTACGAAAACATAAATCATTTTTATTTCCAGGAGACTTCTAGACTTCATTCATACATAGATATTTATTATTGGTTACCTGCGTTTTTCACCACAGCCCTCAATTATTCAACTTTAGCGTTTATTGAAATTTAATATCTATACCCTGTCCATCATTAGAACGACCTGTGAGCGCGCATGTCCTGCCCCTTCCCCCACTACTTTCTCCGCGACTTGGTATCCACTTTAACACATTCAAAAACAGGATTTTTTTTTATTCTTTATTACCTACCTACAAACACAAATTTAACTCATTTTATGCATTTAAATAATTATGGTCATAATATTAAAATATACATAATGCATTTTATGTGGCATCAGGTTCATTAAAACAGCTAGGGAATTAATCCGAAATTGATAATATTATGATAATTTGACTGAACATCCACGGTATGAATGGGTTAATATCTCAGAAACGCGTGTATGGGTGGAGTTACATGGCCGTCGCAGCCGTGCGCGGGAGATGGGACGCATGCGAGGGGGTGGGTATGCGCAGTAGGAACCAAATTTGGAACTGTAGCAGGTTGTTCTTAAGTTAAACTCACAATAGTAAGTACTTTGGTGATGTTAAATGACTCGCAAATGCCTTCTGGTCAATATTAAAAACATTGACTTTCTCTGAATTGATCTTTATCTATCTCCTTTAATGGTTATCAAATTACCACGTTTTCATATCCTTGCATCCATCGGAAAGGCAGTCGTTCCTCATCGAACACAAAATTAACACTTTCACAAAAAAATTCACAACGCATCTGCTTAAACACATACCCCGCAAGCACTCATTATGCGATCTCCCGATGCTTTGTGAATTCCTCCCCTGCCTAACAAGGTGCCATCTCTCGACGATTTCCTAAAGATAATCTGACATTAACACTTAATGGCTCACCAAATGATACCAACCGACATTGATCAGCATTTAGATACCGCCATTATAACGGAATAAGTGCGAATAATTAGAGGTGTGGGGCAATTCCACCGGCAATAGCGGAGGTGGAAATTGCCCCTAACAAGGCTCCAAGGGTAGCCTCCTATTATAACGCCTATTTTTTAATTTTATTTATGGCTTAAGTTTGAATTACTATCGGCGTCTCGCAGGAGATATCGCCCGAGCTGCGATATTATTTCTTTCGTCGGCAGATGTCGGATATTAACAAGGGATGTAACATCTTGATTTGGGGGGATGAACAAATTGGCCTCGGAGGCGGGTGCAAAGCTGTCGAAGTATCTTATATAACACGTATTCGTTATCTAGACGACGCCGCTCAACGATCAAATTAAAAATGAGTTGATTTTGTAGTACCAAACAAAAATTTATCCAGAAATCGAACTAATTTTCACTTTTTTTACATTACACAGGAGGGATTGGGGAAAATAATTTCCCTCGGAGCCTATGTCAACTTTGAGGATTCTGGTTGGAGAGTCTTTTTGAGGAGAGGAAGGAGTGAAGATAGTTCTTGAAGAGACCCATGTTACAGGAAGGTGGAAACACAGAGGTCGGAAAATCGGTCCACAGTCTAGCTTTGGAACTCAAGAACGAGTCGTGAAAACGACCCGCTCTCGTATGACTAATGTCAACCGTGTATCAATCACGCTCGATCAATGACGCTCGTTCCTCGGGGCATCTTCCATTGAAATACCGGAAGAACAATAATAATAATAAAATTAATAAGAATTATTTTATTTACACCACTGGTCAGATGAACACAGTTTTATTAGAAAAATTAAGCTTGAAGAAGATATGAATTTTAGAGTTGCTATTTTTTCCTCCTTTTCAATTGATGTTACATTTATTTGAAGATTGGTGGCAAAATAAAAGTTGGTATTTTTATGAAATATTTTTAGGACGGGAGAATATTTATAAAATGGCCTTAAAAATCTTAAGAAGTTTTTAATACATGTTAAAATTTTTTTACACATTTAGTTATTTACATTGTTATGGACTATGGACGCACTTGCGCACCGGTGCGTGAAAAATTTAGTTATTCAGTAAGTGACTTTAGGTAAGTACTAAACGACTAGCCTTATTAGAAAATCTTAATTAATTGATTGATGGATTGTGGATAACATACGTAACATTTTTATTTTCATTCTGCAAGTAATTGTAACGGAAAATATCAACTTTTTTTATTCAAATATTTGAAAGGAAACCCTTAAATTTCATTGTTATGAAGTCTCAGTTTCCCTTGTAATGAAAAATATTGATTACCTAAAGTGGTTTTACTGTTATTAGCCTCTTATTCAAAGATATATCAATTTTAAATGTACTTAAATGATATTCGTCGTTGAGGTCTGTTTTATTTGTTTTTCCTGGTGATGGGTTTATTTGAACTCCATCGAAAACGGACTTAGTCCTAAAGTTTGTTTTGTTATATTTTTGGAAATGGAGTTTCAAGGATCCAATTCAAACGAAGCCTGGCAAAAATAGATAAAATAAACTTAAAGTAACTTCAGGCTTCACGCATTCCGAAGAATTTTGCCATTCAAAGAACGTGGAATCGAAAAGTTTGGTGGTATGGATTCTGCAGATAAAGATCCGTTCTGTACTGAAACTAATCAATTTTGGTTTCTTTTGAGGTTTTCATGATGCTGCGGAATGAAATTCAGAACTTGAAGCCAGACTATGTAACTAATTCGTATTGTTATATTGCGGTAGAAATGTACGAACCCAAACCATTTTTTTTTCTCAATGTTTCTTACGAAAGCTGCAAAGCCATTTCTGCGAGGTCCATTAAACTTTTTATACTATTATTGCTATTATTGTTGTAATCTATGTACAGCCCAACTTAAAAAATTACTGTAGATTTTATAGTTGATTATATAATAATATGTCGTTTCACTAAAATTGTACAGCCGCTCATCTCAACACAGGACTGTCCTACTTAGATGGATTGCAATTTTTTTTTATTTTGTTTTTTTTTAAATATAAGAATAAATAATCAAATAAAAAATACTGAAGCACACATTTATTCGCTTTATAAACTGAATGTTCTTTTTAACTAACTAACTAACCATCACGCCTTTTCGCTGCAGGGGTAGCAGAGAGGACGAACCGCCAAAAAACTCGATCTTGACATACACTTCTTGCTTCATTCACATTCATAGATCGTCTCATACATTCACTTCTGTTATTCCGACTTCTGACATGGCTCGACTCAAGTATTTGATTAACTTGATCGTGCCATGTCTTCCTCCGATGTCCCTAGCTTCTTCTTCCTTTCACATTCGCGTCATATATTCTCCTTACACTCCTTTCTTCGTTCATTCGCTTTACATGCCCTAACCATCTAAGCATCCCTTTCTAAATCTTGCTCATTACACATACATCAGCCTTGCATTCTTTACGAATCTCAACATTTTTCACACGATCATGCATGGTTTTACCACACATTCGTCTCAGAGATCTCATTTCTACAGCAGTCTACTTTCATCCTTCCTGTACCAGTTCCATGCCTTACTGCCATACATCAGGGTTGGTATCAGCCCTCCATTGTGGACTGCTAGTTTCGCTTCTTTAGACAACCGCGTTCAGTCCTCCGTTAATGGAGTTTCCTGCATTCACCCTTCATTCAATATCCCTATCAGTCTTTCCATCTCTCGTAAGCATACTTCCCAAATACACAAACTCATCCAGGTCAATGGGGTAGTTACCCATTATTCAGTATTAGTATTCATCATTCACAACTATATTGCACTTAGTTTTCGTACTAACATAATGTTCATAATTATTAGCTCATTCTTCATACATACTTCGTTCATCCTCGGGTTAAAAATAACCTAACAATATATGAAAATCATCTGCTACTAACTCAGTAAGCGGAAAATATTGCTTGTGTCGTGATGGAGGACTTATCCAGCCGTGGAATTGAACTCACGGCGCCTGGGCGGGACCCAGACGCGATGCCAACTCAACCACTGACCGGTTGGCATAAACATAAACACACTACAAAAATTTCTTGACAACCTTTAAAAAAATGCTGGTAGGTTTCGTTCACGATGTACAACACGGTCCATAAACGGTCTGATTTGTACGGCATAAAAGGGCACAAAATCTAAAATTATAGTTGGTACGTATTTATCCGTACTTTACAGATTCCACATGCAAATGAAAATATGCGGCAGCTACAAATTGTGTAATAATGTATTTTGTACTACCAGTGGCGTAGCGAGGCTAATGTTGCGAGTCTGCGCCAATGCGTTTAATTGTACAAAACCCACTCATTCCCGGAGTGGATGTGAAAGCTTTCTTTGGTAACGTATTTGTCGAACTTTTGGCAAATTTGGTGACTGCAATTTTCCAAATTTGTTTTACTGAACGACGCTTTTATCCACGCGTTCCATTTACTTTTCATTATTAAGAGATAATTTTATTTATTTATCAATAGTATATCTAATATATCTTGTAATTATAATGGATACAAGTGTTGAACGAAAATACCATATATGGTATATTTGCGCACGTTCCAGAGTGGAAGATACTCTCAATATCGCCCTGGTGAAAGACCACCATTCAGAATTGAAACGTTGCTTGAAATGGCTTTTTACCGTGTTTGGTAACCAGATCTGAATAGCCAGGTATTCCCCCTTTTCCCCACCTCCCTCCCCCCCCCCCCCCTTCTCCTTCCCCTCCCCAATACCTTCAGCCTCACTACATTTACCAATTGGGAATGCCATAGTCTCACTGGCTCCAGACGGTTGGGAGCAGTTTGGAACTCTTGTGCGGTATTCATATAAATAAATAAATATATATATATATATATATATAATCACCTCTTCCCGTACTATGTTGATCTAGTAAGATTTACATGACCTTTGTTGATCTACCTTTAACACCGTTTATCTTGGCTCCGGTGGGATACATCTGCACGAGTTGGCAACAGTGCCTTTATCATTACCAAGGTTGTCAGTTTGCAACTGACCCCAGTCGGTATGTTCGTCATCAAAATATAACAAATTTGCTCCAGTTTAACGGTTATTTTTTATTCATTTACTCTCCTTTCGTTGCTCCGATTGATGTATTCGCAGTTTCTAGATACAAGTTGATCTAAAATGAATGTGTATTCAGATTCCAGATACAAGTTGATCATATATGTTTTATTAATTTATTCTCCTTTCGTTGCTCCGTTTGATGTATTCTCAGTTTCCAGATACAAGTTGATCTAGAAATTAATATGTATGTAGGTACCTACAACGAAGATTGTTAACATGGGCTGAGGCGTGCGGGGAGAGAGGGGGGGGGGAGTTCGTCAGACGGAAAGAGAACGCTAACCTACGAATTCTCTGTCTCACAGTCCAGCCGCCGGCGTTGTTCACCGCTGAGCCCTGCTTTTCGGCGGTAGGACATGTTGATTTTTAAATATCACCTCTAGCGCGCTGACAAAATACAATTAATTTGAGAACAATTTCTCTTACTCAAAATGATAAGGTGGTATTATTGTGCATAATTTATTCTGTTAAAAAATATGTGGTTATTGTTTTTAACAATCGTATAAGTTACAAAGGAATAAAAATATTCCGTTCAAAGGTGAAAAATTAACTTTATCAACGGAATAATAATATGAACCTTTCTAATCATGATCAATGAGCTAGGTTAGAAATAATATAGTTTTAGTCAAACTGTGTTTTATCGGCGATATCAAAAATATTTTTGCGCGAAATCTTCTAATGAGCGAGTAATTGTGCTATTTTCTCATATATTAAAAAAATATTTTATGGTTTAACCCAAGATAATACTAAAAAATATAATTATGTAGTTATAAGAAAAATGTGTTTCCTACTTAAAACAATCCCATGACCTTTTTTGTACTATTATATTGCATCAAAAGCATTCGCTTGTAAATGGAGAGGAATTTACACTTCTTGGTATATAAATACCAAATTTAGATGAGAATTATATAAAAACTTTTTAATTATCTTACGCTGTGAACTTTTAGTTGTGTTAATTTATATTAATTCTAATTATTAATTGTTTTAAATAATAAAACATTTAATTTCTAATACCGTCCCCTTTATAGAATATTAAAAAATAGAATATTAACAATTTACAACCACCTTACTTTAGAGACAAACTATATTACAATAAAAACTTCCACACATACCATACAAGAAAGAAAGAAGATATTAGACAAAAAAAAAACAAATCCCAAACACAAAATTGTTTACATTTACAGTACCTATATATATATATATAGTAGCTTTGTATATAGTAGCTTAGTAAATAGTGAATTAAAAAAAATGTAGGTACCTAAATTAAGAATATTAAGAGAAGGATATAAAAATTATGTATGCATTCAGTATTGGAAATAAGCAATATGTAAAAATATATAAGTTTATATTAGACCGCATGAAGTGGAACTATTTTAAGTTTAATAAATAAATGTACAGAGATTTCATTGTCTGTTAGATCAGCTAATTTGAATTTCTTCAAGATAATCTTACAGTCGACGACTTGAGCATACGTTCAATATGATATCTCTTTCTTGATGTTTCTCACTGATGATAACGAAAGAGATGTAACATAAAACGTATATATTTACTGTTCTTTCGTTAGTGAAGTTGAAATGAATGTTTACGGTTTTTTTTTTCTCTGTCTAACACATTGACAAGTTATTTGAAAGAAGAGTGACATTATCTGGATTCTCTATCTCGCTCGTTACAAGTTGTGGATTGTAGGATTCCCCTAATAATACAAAACAACGCTTTTCAAAAATGCCCAGGTATGTGATAAACTCAGAGAATTCAGTAGTTTTGTCGAACTTTATGAGTTTTTTTTTAATATTTGCATAAATCAACAAAATAACATGATCGTTTTTCACATTTTTATGCGTTCCTAGAGATTTTCAGTGAGTTTTCTAGCGAGTTTTGATTTTTAGACCTGTCGAGACTATTGCTTTTTCTTCATCGAGAAATGGATGACAATGGTATTAAATATTGTGCAGATTATAATCGATTTGCGTTCTTCAATTCGCGGCAATAAGATGAATACTCTAAATGAGCATACAGGTGATATTTACTTCTATATTGGAAGCTAAATGGAATTGGAATAAGCCGGTTTTTAAAGTTTCACCATATTTTGACATGAATCATTTACGTGAACAATCATGTAAACGATTTATATTTAAAGCTCCCAAAAAGAGTTTTTCTCCATGAAATGGCAATCAAGGTTAATTTTTGCAATTATAGTAGTGGAATGTTGCATGTTTGCAAATATTGCCCTCAATTGAGCTAGATTAGAAATTTTATATTTTTTGATCATGTTCATAAAACTATCAAATAAGCTGTCATCAACGACATCAAACATATCTAAATGAAATAAATAATGTTCTAATGAATGACCTAATAATAATTATAGTATTTTCTCTTGCATTCTCTTAGAGAGCCCTTGAGGTGATTTTTCACAAAAGCGGCGCTATACAAATCATCCAATTATTATTATTACTATTATTATCTCATACCCCAGAGATAATACTAAAAATTATAATTACGTAGGTATATGTAAGTTATGTTTCTTAAACTAACTTAATATATACGACTGTGTTAAAAAAATTGAAGATCTGGAAATATTGAAAGGCTGATTAAAGCGTACACTTAGATGGTTTGGGTATGTAGAGTGGATGAAAGAAAAGGTATTGAAAGTATAATATATGACGTGAAATTAAATGATAGAAGTAGTTGAGGATGCCCAAGTCATGGCACGTGAATAAAGCAAGAAGTGTGTGCCAAGATCGAGTTATTCGGCGGTTCGTCCTTTCTGCCCACCCTTTGGGGACACGGTGTGATTGCTAGTTAGATAAACTTAAAACAATCTTATTAGTATGTACTTTAAAAAAATCTTTTTATTTAAATTATGTTGTTTTTAGGCTATTATCAACTTGTAATTCTAATCATTACGATTATTCCTGCATTAGAGTTTCCCTTTTTTTAATATTTAATACTTTTCTGTAGCCCTACAATCAAAATTGTGTACAAGATAAAAATTTTTTTTGCTAAAGTTAGTTAAACGATACTTAACAAACTTATATTCATGTGAGCAGCACACAAGGGTCCGCACAACTGCTCCTAACCTTCTGGAGCAAGCGAGACTGTGTCATGCCAAATTGGGGTATGTTGTGAGGCTGATGGCAGAGGGGATGAGAAGGAGATGGGTTAGAGGAAGGTGGGGAAGTACCTGGCTATTCAAATCTGGTCACAAAATACGGCATAAGCCATTTCAAGCAATTTTTAACAAAAATTACAATTAATTACTATAAATAGCTAGCTAAATAATAGTGAGCGGTTAAGTCGGTCGCCAAAATTATTGTTTAGTTACGGTGGTTACAGTTCAAATCCAACTTGTGCCGATTTTATTAATGTTTTCTTTTTAAATATTTTTCCACAGTTTTAATTATATTATAAAATTTAGTAAAACGGTTTATCGCCAACACTGTTTAATAATAATATTTTTAAATACATTTTTTTTAAATGTATTTTTCCCGGTTTTATTTTTATTATAAATTTTAGTAAAACCGTTTCGTCGTTTGAACATTAAATAATGAAAACAAATAACAGCGCACCTAACTAACTTTTATTCTTGTGAGCACCGCTCAAGCAAATAAGATTATTGTACCCCAAAATTGGGTATTTTGTGAGGCTGATGGTAGAGGGAATGGAAAGAAGATGGGTAAAGGAATGTGAGGAAGTACCTGGCTATTCAGATCTAGTCACAAAACACAGTAAAATCCATTTAAGCAATTTTATTTGATTAGAGGCCATTAAAGGAATTGATTATTTGCCATTTTAGAGGCACTTAAACAATTATTTGTGGTCTAGCGGTGATTCAAAAAAAAAAGTTTTGCCCCGTGTTCTTAAAATACACTGAAATATAATATTTAAAAAAATGTTTAAAATAAGCATTATGGTGGACATTACATTAAATTAAAACCGACCAATTTATGTTGGAACACAAAGTTGCCGTACATATGATGTAAAATATCGACCCGAAAAAACGTTTTTTTTTAAACGTATTGTTTTTATAATTTTATTTACGTAATCATGTTTACATAGCAAATATAATAATTAAAAAAAAAAAAACAATAAACCCGCTAATAATTTTCAAAGTTGCCTCTAAAATTGTGAAAATTTGTTTTTTCTCATGGCATATTCTTCATAATTTAAAACAAAAATACATATAATACTTATCATCCGTACTAGATATTTACTAAAACTTTTTAATATTTCTATTTTTGAAACTGTTAATACATGGTGGAATTCCATTATAGTGTATTATAATAAAACAAATATAAAACTTTTTTCCACTTTAATTTTTATTTGACCGTAACCGGGTTTCAGCTCGTTAGGACCAGTCTGAAGATGGCCCTAACGAGCTGAAACCCAGTTACGGTCAAATAAAAATTAAAGTGGAAAAAAGTTTTATTATAATATACTAAAACTTTAATTAAAAAAAAAATACATCATTCAGTTTCGATGGGTATTTTGGTCTTAAATCCAAAATTAAGTTATGTATGAAACAGGCAGCGCAGCCGTTCCTCTTAAGACTTGGAAAAACCTCACCCCCCCATAAACCAGGACACCCTTGTTAAGTCACCAAACGTAGCGAACCACTTGGGGTGACCTATGGTAGGGGGGTTGCTCTTCCATTAAATCCGGGACGGCGGTACCTACACCTGCCTCCCAAATTAAATCGCCCAGGTTGAAGGCAGTTGGGACTCTTGTGCGGTCTGAACTCTTATGCGGTATTCATATACAAAAATCATTTATCATTTCATACATAATCTACTGTTAACACCTGGACAAATCTCACCCCCCATGAACCCGTGAACCCCTGCTAATTCACCAAACTAATCTAACCACATGGTGAGACCTATGACAAAGGTGTGGTTATCTATTAAATGGTTCCTGGGCAGCGGTACCTACACCTGCCTCCTAGATCGAATCTACCAGGTTGAAAGCAGTTGGGACTCTTGTGCAGTCGGGACTCTTGTGCAGTTGGGACTTTTGTGCGGAATTCTCATAGAAAAATCATATTTCATTTCATACAAACTCTACTGTTAAGACGTGCAAAAACTTAAACCCCATGAACCCGGGCACCCCTGCTAATTCACCAAACGAATCTAACCACTTGGTAAGACCTATGACAGAGATGTGGTTATCTATTAAATAGTTCCCGGGGCAGCGGTACCTACACCTGCCTCCTAGATCGAATCTACCAGTTTGAAAGCAGTTGGGACTCTTGTGCAGTTGGGACTCTTATGCAGTTGGGACTTTTCTGCGGAATTCTCATAGAAAAATCATATATCATTTCATACAAACTCTACTGTTAAGACGTGCAAAAACTTAAACCCCATGAACCCGGGCACCCCTGCTAATTCACCAAACGAATCTAACCACTTGGTGAGACCTATGACAGAGATGTGGTTATCTATTAAATGGTTCCCGGGCAGCGGTACCTACACCTGCCTCCTAGATCGAATCTACCAGGTTGAAAGCAGTTGGGACTCTTGTGCAGTCGGGACTCTTGTGCAGTTGGGACTTTTGTGCGGAATTCTCATAGAAAAATCATATATCATTTCATACAAACTCTACTGTTAAGACGTGCAAAAACTTAACCCTCATGAACCCGGGCACCCCTGCTTATTCACCAAACGAATCTAACCACTTGGTGAGACCTATAACAGAGGTGTGGTTATCTATTAAATAGTTCCCGGGGCAGCGGTACCTACACCTGCCTCCTAGATCGAATCTACCAGTTTGAACGTAGTTGGGACTCTTGTGCAGGTGGGACTCTTGTGCAGTTGGGACTTTTGTGCGGAATTCTCATAGAAAAATCATATATCATTTCATACAAACTCTACTGTTAAGACGTGCAAAAACTTAAACCCCATGAACCCGGGCACCCCTGCTAATTCACCAAACGAATCTAAACACTTGGTGAGACCTATGACAGAGATGTGGTTATCTATTAAATGGTTCCCGGGCAGCGGTACCTACACCTGCCTCCTAGATCGAATCTACTAGGTTGAAAGCAGTTGGGACTCTTGTGCAGTCGGGACTCTTGTGCAGTTGGGACTTTTGTGCGGAATTCTCATAGAAAAATCATATATCATTTCATACAAACTCTACTGTTAAGACGTGCAAAAACTTAAACCCCATGAACCCGGGCACCCCTGCTAATTCACCAAACGAATCTAACCACTTGGTGAGACCTATGACAGAGATGTGGTTATCTATTAAATGGTTCCCGGGCAGCGGTACCTACACCTGCCTCCTAGATCGAATCTACCAGGTTGAAAGCAGTTGGGACTCTTGTGCAGTCGGGACTCTTGTCAGTTGGGACTTCAATTCATAGAAAAATCATACATCATTTCATAAATACTCTACTGTTAAGACCTGAACAAACCTCACCCGCAAGAACCCGGGCACCCCTGCTAAGTCACTAAATGTAACGAACCACTTGAGGTGACCTATGGCAGAGGTGTTGGTTATCTATTAAATGGTTTCCGGGTGGCGGTGTCTACGCCTGCCTCCGAAATTGAATCTCTCAAGTTAGAAGCAGTTGGGACTCTTGTGCGTTATTCGCAAAAAAATCGTCAAGGTAGTGTTAATTCAACGAATCGTTCCGGGGCGGCGGTACCTATACTCGTTAAGAACCAGTTGATAACAAAGCACTCCGATTGGTTCATTTAAATCGTATCAACAAATGAGCACAGTGAAGAACCACGTGCACGCCTTTGATAAACACAGCGCCCTGATTGGTTCATTCAAATCGGATCAACAAAGGGAAAAAGTGTAAAATGTATATGTGATGGAAAAATGGGCGTGGTTTACAGCAAAATCTATGTGACGAAAGTTGATCTTTTGGATCAACGTTTATATGCCTGATTTGGTATTGGATCAACAAATTAGGGTGGATCAACAAATTCCTCCGGATCAACAAATTCCTGGCGTACCGTCGCGCCTGATCAACATAGTACGAGAGGGGATCTCTATATATATATATATATATATATATATATAGAAGGAAAATAAAATTTTAGTGGTAATTTTTCTGTTTGTTTTTTAATATTCGCCTCTGTAGCTGATTACTTGGAACGGTACTTACTGGTGTGGCGTGTAAATAGCCACACCGGCTGATGGGCTTAATACCCTGATATTAATTTCTAATCTAAAATAAAGAACAACATAAATATTCTCTCTCCAGAAGTAACCATAAGAAATAGCCCACATACAAATAAATGTCACCACTAACCTTTGATCGGCGATCTCCGTTGCATGCAGCCGGTCTACTTCTGATGATCCCAATTGTCTCTTCTTTTCTTCTTTTCAAATTAGAAGGTCGCAGCACAGATTATTTCGAAATACACATAAATTGGCTCTTTATTACGACAACAAGGCAATAATTATGGGGAGAGAGAAAATACTTGTTTCGTTAATAAAAAAGAGTACAATACTGAATTCCGTTTGCCAAATTTCATACTACCCGCCGATCTCTTCGCACATATGCCAAAAAGGGGCACGTCACTGCCCTCTGTTGTGCATTCAGAGAACAACTAACTCGATTAGGGCAGATTCCAATGCAGAGCCAGAAAAATTACAACGCTTCCCAGAGAGAGAATATATAAATATTGTTATATAAAAAAGATATAGATATGATTCTAAAATACAAAATATGAATCTAATCTAATTAAATAAATAACATGGTGCTCAACCACTTATAATATGTTATTCCTGTATTTGTTCGTTGTACAAATGAAATATTTAGTTGTTGTATTTCATGAAGGCTATCTATTTTATATATGTACCTAATGTGATGTGTTTTGCACCTGTAAAAAAAACTGCTATCGCTTTTTTTTTAAGTTAAAATTATTTTTCGGAAATCGCCATAACTAATGGTAAACTTTTATGTTACATTTTTAGAGAAATTTATTAAACGGTTATCTATGACTGTGATTAATTAAAATTGTGCACCTTTAATGAAAACGTTAGTCTTGGTAATTTATGCGTAGTGTGCTTAATTTATTTAATGAGGGTGTTAAAATTTACTTTATAACACAGTTTCAGAGAGGACCTTTGTCACCTTTCTTGGTGTTGTGTGCAGGGTCCATAAAAGAGGACGGAGTGAACCAGGGCCATAAAGATATTTTGAAGAACAAAGTAAACACAAAACTTTCAGTTTGCTAGTTAAGCTAACTAGTCGTAAAAACGCCCCGTTTTCATATGAAACTGTCAACTGTACATCGATGTTGTTTGGGTTAGAAGAACATGGATTTCGGTAGCACGGTGGATAGATGAATTACCTGCGCATAGAGTGTAGAGGTCCCGTATTCGAGTTTCACTTTGTGTGTCAGTTTCTTTATCAAAGTCTTTGAAAATTGTTAAAATAATAATTACAAATCTTTAGTTTCTTAGGAAATAAAAATGAAATGCAAATCTTGTATTCATTTATTTACGGACCAATGTTCAATTACACAAAATACATTACACGAAACGAAATAAACAAGAGCTACAGAATAATAACAGCACATACATAATACAAGAATGAAGTAATGACAAAAAGAGGACAAAAATATACATTTGAAACAACATTCAAGTCAAAGCCTGAACATGGTTTTAATAGAGTCCATGATTTTAGACATTTTAAATGACAATCTCAGCGTTCTAATTTCGTAAAGCCCTACAAAAGTGATTAACACCGGTACCAAAAATTTCAAGGCCCTGGCTTGAGTTAATAAATCTCGACATTCTAGACAATGGAGAATGGTACCCATAATTAGTAAAGTGTTTATTGAAAAAAAATCATTGTTTCTCAATCTACGATACATAAATACAATAGTTTGTTTTAAACCACCTCAATTTACTATAATGATCGACCGGTTTCGGAAGTACCCTTCCTTCGTCAGGACTATATCAAAACTAACATAAGATACAAAATAATGCCAGTCATACGTGAATATTTTGGTGTTTCAACAGTGGGAGGCGACCAAAGGGGAAGGGTTAATTAGAGAATTTTCAGGAGGAACGGATCGGGTCACCGAAAAAATATCTGGAAGAGACTATACGTTCAAATTTACTTGGTTATTCAGTACACTAGCATATTAAATAACAAAGTAAATTTCTACAGTCCCTCGTATCTGGGATGAACGAAGTGTTTATGAAGAATGAGCTAATGATGAATGTAAGTAAATCTAAAGTCATGGTGTTTGAAAGAGAGAGTACGAAAACAGTGTGCAATATAGTTATGAATGACGAATACTTGAATCAGGCAGACGAGTTTGTGTATTTGGGAAGTATGTTTACGAGAGATGGAAAGACTGATAGGGATATTGAAAGAAGGGTGAATGCAGGAAACTCCATTAACGGAGGACTGAACGCGGTTGGCGCAAACAAAAAGTTGTCCAAAGAAGCGAAGCTAGCAGTCCACAATGGAGTGCTGATACCAAATCTGATGTATGGCAGTGAGGCATAGAACTAGCAGAGGAAGGATGAAATTAGACTGAATGCTGAAGAACTGAGATCTCTGAGACGAATGTGTGGTAAAACCATGTATGATCGTGTGAAAAATGTTGAGATTCGTAAAGAATGCAAGGCTGATGTAAGCATCGTGAGCAAGATTAAGAAAGGGACGCTTAGATGGTTTGGGCATGTAGAGCGAATGAATGAAGAAAGGAGAATATATGACGCGAATTTGAATGGAGGAAGAAGCCGGGGACGTCCGAGGAAGACGTGGCACGATCAAGTGAATCAAATACTTCAGTCGGGCCATGTCAGAAGTCGGAATAACAGAAGAGTATGTATGAGACGTTGTATGAAAGTGAATGAAGCAAGAAGTGTATGCCAAGATCGAGTTGTTTGGCGGTCCGTCCTCTCTGCCTACCCCTGCGGGGAAACGGCGTGATGGTTAGTTAGTTAGTAAATTTCTCGTATAATTTATCTCTAGATAATCACAAATTTATGTAAAAATAAATTAATCCAATTTTTTTTAATGATTCGTTTTACTTGGGGAAAGCACAGTTTTTCAGCATTTATGGACTGCATACCACTGCTAAATGTGTACACTGTACACTGAATGTACAGCACCGGAGCTCGGGGGCGCTCTAGCGCCGTAAGGGAAAGATTACAGTAAAAGTAAAAACATATTTTTCTATAGTTTAGTATTTACAAGTAGACGTTTTTTTCGTATTAAGCTCCAATTTACATCTGTTGATGTGACCTCAATGAAGGTAGATGGGTAGAAGGAAGTGAAATGTTGGAGTGGACGTTGATGTGCTTCTGGCGGCCTTCAAAGTCCATTTACTGTTTTTATGTCAAACAAGATTATGAGTCTTCGCAAGGTGCACGTTTTTTAAACAGCGTCCCTCCAAATAAATTCTTCTGTTTTCCATTATAATGTTTAGTGTGTGATGAATTTCCACAGAGGAACAAATGGGAGAATGATAGTAAGTGGGTGAGAAAATGTGAGAGAGACAAGGGGTGTAACACCAGACGATGATTAATAGAAGAATGGATTTGATTGTTGTTACAAATCGGATCAGTCCCAGCCGGTATATACTTAAATTACATATTTCCATTTGATTATTATTCCAAATTATTAATAAATTAAATAATATTTGCATCAATTCCGCTAGCCCAATCTCGGGAGATGTTTACCGTGTTTGCAGTTCTATTATGGTCAATTTGAGAAACCACCAGCTTCCAAGATGTTTATAAATACAGAATTCAAAGAAATGTTACATGTACAAATAAAAACAGTTCTCTTTTGCTATAAAAAATGCCTTCCGGTAATAAAGCCTATATTTGAGCAAATGAAGTTACACTTCTAGGAAAAGCGGTTAATCTTTAGAAGTTGATTTACTGATACGAAATCTATCATCACAATACGCACCGTAAATAAACCAAAACTCGTATTGAAATCAAAATAAACATTACCCCGGCCACATTTGGCCATCTCGAAGTATAGAAGATCACAGCAAGTCGATAAATTAACCTTGAAGTGCAACAAATGCCACTTTTATTCTACTCTCAGAATATCAGTTAAAATAATGATTTTACTCCACACTTGGAGCAGTCACATAACGCGACCTTCCACATTTAAAATCCGAGAGCACCTTACCAAGGCTCCAGAACCCCCAACTGAGCTTTAAAGCCCCTCCCCTTTATGCCTTTGACCAATGACCACGTCCTTCGGGGTTACCATCAGCCGAGACAAATATTAAAAATCGAATACTGACGGTAAATAATGACGGCGCAAAATGTAAAACGTCCTTGTTATGAACTGCTTCATAATATTCTATAACTGTAAAGTAAGCAGGTAGACACAGTAAAAACATTAACTGTCAGAAAATTAAATCCCCCTTTCAACAATGCGTAGGTACTTCGCCAACATAAAAATACATTGTAACCCACAACATTTTTATTTTCTTTTATTATAGAAACAAAACAGTACATTGGTTACAGCGAAAAACAATTTCCAGAAATTACAATTACGTAGTGGGTACCCATGATATGTTTCCTTGTAATGTTTTATTTATACGTGTATTTACCGGGTGGCATGTGTAGTGTATAAGTGTGTGTGTGTGTGTGTGTGTGTGTATATGTATGTGTGTTTGAAGGTGTGAGAAGTGCTGATATTATAGAAGTGATGCCATGTGTATGCGCATTGAGCAGTTTATATAATTGTCAAGATGCTCTGTTTTTTTTAATCAACGTTGGTATTTCTAGTTTTCTATTTCCATTTTTTTTATCAACATTTTTATAATAATTTATTTTTTTAATAACAACTATATAAATAAGCATGTGAAATTACAAAATATGATATAAGTATAAAAATTTTTACAGAATACCAGTTAAAAAAAAAAGTGTAATAAGGATCATATTTTCTATCTTTTTGTGTTTTTTCTTAGATCTCTTCACTACTCCTTGGACTAAAGTTATTTAATTTCAATTTATTTTTTATAACTTATTAAAGTTTGTAAACCTCATTGTAATATTTTAATCATTGAAGAAGATAATATTAACACATCCCAAATGAAAGACGAAACCGAAAAAACAACAGAAATTAAAAAGATTTCAGTCGCATATGGGACTCGAACCCAGGAACTCTACCTATCCGGGGTAACCGCTTAACCAACTTAGCTAATGAGACCAGTTCAATTTACGCCATTTACACCGATATCATACTTCATGTTCAAGATTTGTTAATATTACCCTCCATTTTTATAAATCCCATATTATTGGCTGCTATCCTTATTTAATCAAATTAAATAATCTTCTTCGATGATTATTTAATTTGTTTAATCTAATTAGGTTCGTCTGGTCGTTTTTAGTCCTCCTTTTATGATTATTTCATTGACTTCTTTCACCCACACTTTCATTTTTGAATTGTACCCATTAAATTTTTCTATTCGTTTTATACTCAGGGAAGGATGTGGAGTTTTGTTGCAAAATATATATAGTTTATTTGTCCGAATGCGATTTTACAACTTAGAATGTTTTTTTTATGTCGTTTTAATTCAATCTAGTGTCATGGATACAAGGTTTAGTTATTTTATTAATAAATTTATTATCCCTTAAATCAATAGTATTTAAAATTATGATCCTCGGCTGTCTAAGTCTTCTATCATAACACAAGAAACATCATTCACTTCCTGTAATGGAGATATTCAAATATTGACAGGTTTTTTTGTAACCCGGGAATATTCGCAACCCGCAAAAGAAACTCATTAAGTTCCATTCTAACACTATGACACAGTGATTCTTACCTCCAATGGGACGTGAAACGTTATGTTCCTCTCTGAAGATGTTCGTAAAGGGCTGAAACCGGTACGTTCTACCAATAACAAAAGGAACAAAATTAAAATTTGTTTTAATAAATCAACCCCCTTTTTATATTCTCCATTATCTGTCTGCTAAGAAAAACTTTTTTTCTTCTTTTAAATTTCACTAATTGTGGACTTGAATTGAAAAGCTAGCCGATGCGTGATAGAGTTACAAAAACTGTTAGAAAACCCAATACCTCTCGCGTTAAGTGTAAACCGTTTGACCTTCTTAGAACTTTTCTTCTCCTTTATTGTTTCCCCATCGTCTACTTCTACTTCTCGTTTCTTCTTTTTAGTTGTCCAAACAACACTCCTCGCTCCCTTCATCTAAAATCTAAACAACTACCTACTATCTATGTACAGACAACTTCGTTTATGACTGACCATCAACGTGTCAAATTGAATTATTTTGTATTATTATTGATTATTATTATGAATGTGAGTATAGACTCACATTCATCTACCTCCATTCCAACATTTACTCGCATTCTGATTGAGTTTAGAGAGCAAATATGTTTCCTACTTTGTGTAACCAGTGGCGGAGCTCCAGGTCCGACATCTCAATGAGAAATTAAAAATATAGTAATAATTTATTTATTGGAAACAAATTATTAAACAAAGAATATCAGAAAACTTTGACTGAACAAATCCCGTTTTAGAACAGTCAATTTTACAAGATTAGTTCATTTTAAGTTATATTATACAAATATAGAAGGAAAAAGATAGTATTGACATGGTATAATATATATATGACTAAAAATAGATTAAATTATTATTATGAAGAGCTACGAGTTTTTATTTTATTTACAGAATATAATATGTATCTAGTTTTACTATTATGTTAATAGAATTAATATCATAATGTGATCTTTCCGGATACAATGTCAGTCAGATTCATTGTTACTGAATTTTTAAAAAGTAAACCTTACGTAAACGAACTACACAAGAACTTTACCGATGGAGAACTGAGACAGCGAACCGATAAAACAATTTAAAAAAAAATGGATTTTACAAATTCAAATTGGTTCAGAATAAAGTAAAACTCCTGGCAAGCTCCCGTACTGGGAGTATATCATTGCGTCACTTAATATTATAAAGCATGATAATGTAGTACTTTATACTTTGAGCCTTAGATTATTCAGAATTTTTAAATATTTCCACGTAGTTTGTCTTTTAAAATTCATGGTTATCAAGAACACTATTGGACCTGCGTCTACAAAAACCTGGTATCTAAGACCTTAACCTTAACTGCCCGCTTATGTTTCTTAATATTATCTGTGTTCTGTTACTATAATATAGATATTTTTCTGTTTGCTTTTTAATGAAGCTGTCTGTGACATCTAACCAAGAGTGGTGTTTATTTTACACGTCTAGCTCAGCCAAAACTAAACATATTTGGCTGTATATCTTTCAGTACACGTTGAATTGCTTGGCCTCTTTGGAAGACACAACTATTTAAAGAGCTTTTTATTTACTGTCCACATATTGACTTCAAATAGGAAAATGTTGGTTTGTGCAAGGAATACTAATTATTGAGATTAACCGTCGGCACCCGAAAATACGCAGGTTGCTAACTTAAAAAATACTACGAATGTTTTGTGTTCAAATACTATGTATATAATTAGGAAAATGAATAAGGTTCCAAAAAATAATAATCCTACAAATTTAATGTTCATAATTGCATTCCCTGGTGTTCGAACTGCACCTATTTTCAGACATTTTTGGAAGTATTTATTAGAATTCAAAGATTGCAGTTTGAGGATGTTTGCCTCTTGAAACCTTACACATTTTCCTAACTATCAATATAGAATGTACAGATAAATCATTTGTGGTATTGCTGAAGTTAGCAACCTGCAAAATGATGTTTAAGGCCATTTTTAACGAAGAAAAAACTATGCCAGATTATGTTATGTGCATACCTCTGATCAGTGGCCCGCATTGTTCATTGTCCAATGGTAAGCTGCGTGTAATTTTTCAAGTTCGGATATGAATTTATTGTGCATTGAATATTTGATAATTGGCGTTTTCTTACCTTAGTAAAAAGTGTAAATTTGTCATTTAGAAACAATTTATCAATGTATAGATTGGCAAAGAAATGTAGACAATTAATAAAGTGGATCTAGAAAGTCGCATTACTATGGCACCACCAAGTTACTCAGTTTATCTTTGAAATTTGTTCCTCACGTAAAAATTTTGCATCATGGTCATTTCGATACATAAGCGTTAAATAACAAAAAAGTTGAAATATAATATCCTTTCAGAAAGTACCACTAAATTCCGAAGACCGTTTGGTTAGACGTAAGAAATATGCACTTGGACCATTGTGCTTTTTTTGCTTTTAGTTTACTTTCATTTACCTATGAGCCATTTTGGTGTTGTCATTTAAAACCGTTTAAACGATCGCAGCGCCCTTAATTTTTGTCTACTATTAAATGTCAGACCGTAGAACGATTTTCACATAAAATATATTCACAAATTTATAAATAAAAAAACATTTTTTTATCAAAAATTTCTTAAGTGTTTGTTTTTCTTGGGGTAGGCACAGCTTTTCAGCCATTGTAAACTGCACGACACTGCCTCTCATTGATCCATTGTAAGCTATCTATCTCTCACTCTTCCTGATGAATGAAGCATGTATTAGAAAGAGAGATTGCAACGGTGTTCTCAGTGGTAGGAGTCGTGGGTAGAAGATTACAAAAAAATATTTATGTTTATTACCAAATTTACACCAAACCAATTGTAAATACATTTTTGTTAATTTTAAATTATAGATAAAGCTTTGCACGTATTTTTCAGACATAATTTACTGAAAAAAGTTAACTGTTTAAACTTTTTAATAATTGAATTCTGAATTTAAATCAGACCAATGTATTTTGAAGAAAGATCTTGGCCCTTTGTGCGATCAGTTTATGTGATTTCATATGAAATTGAAGGAAACAAATATTAATTTTTCGCTGTGTTTCTGAAAGCATATTTTGGAGAAAGAGCACCAATTTTTCCAAACATTTTTTTTTTTTTTAATTTTAATTACTTGGCAGACCTTGGTTATTTTCTCAAGGTCATTCAAAACGATGAACTCAATCATTTACCGCTATATTTCTTGAATTAAACGTTATATTTGAATGATCTACATAGCAATTGAAAGAGGTTGTCCAAAAGTTTCTAATCTCAGTGCTAGATCGCTCATAGTTGCACAAACGACCGCTAGAGTGCTCGCGCTGCCAAGCAGCCATTTCGCGTCAGTTGTGAGTAAAATGGTTATTAGTGGCGGGCATTGTTCTGTGACCAGGGGTAGGGTGCACTATTTTCGATTGTAATTTTATCACATTTCATATTTTTGTGGCGTTGAAAAATACTGTATTTAATAGATATTATTTACATCAATTGATGCAACAAACATTTTATCACAAATTACACCAACGGGGATAATAAAAGACATTTTCTCTACTAGAACCTATCACACAAATACGAAATATTTCATTCCTTTGCCGCGCTTCGACAAAACAGAATTTCAACATATAAAATCAATGGACAATAATAGAATAGAAACAAGAATTCCAAGCTATTTTCAAGGTAGACACGGCTTTTCATCATGTATGGACTGAACGCTAATGGTAGATAGGTAGGTAAGTATATTTTAGGTAGGATAATAAAACAGAAATCTTATTGATAATTTATTTTCGGGCAGTTAATTATGAAATTCATTAGGTAGGTACCTACTAGAATAATTCATTAGGTAGGTACCTACTTAATTGCACACCAAAAATATTTATTTTGCTCTACCGAATAGAAAAGTTCAGAATATTATCTATCTTTGCATTTATTTGAATAATTTTATCTATGATTATAGTGATAATAACACAAACGAATTTGTAACGCACAAGGATAATAATACCGCGTTATCAATGTCGATAATGCGTCGGTTACGCGTAGCCAGTAGCAAGGACAGAGATAAGTTTTCTGAAAAACGTGATGAGTGCAGTGTACACGTGCAATTAAGTAAGTGATTTTATCTGTAGTAAACCTGATTATGTGCATTTTCAAATAGCGCGACAATAGCCCCCACCTAACTGCAACGAAGCGCGCACAGCGTATTTCAACCAAGAAATAGAACATATATTAATTAATCCAGTCTAATCCAACTAAATTGCCACTTAACGATAACTTACTATTTACCATCGCACTTTCCAGACGCGGACAGTGACCTAAAATTATTTAAACCGTTTAATTGCCACTTATCACCGTCCTTGAAACTTATTACGTGTGACATACCATAAGATCTCAAAAATAAGGATAATTGTGAGGCCGTAATGCAAAACTGCCTATTTCCAAAAATCAAACTTTTTAGTAAAATCAAAAAAACGGTACCGACTCTCACAGGCATAATGCCACAACAATTTTTTTAGTAATTGAAAAAAATAAGTGTAATCATTGTTGTAATTTATTAAATTGGCATTTGATAAATAATATAACAAATACATTTTTTTTTCAGACTATTTCTTTTATATCATTTTTTCAAAGCAAAATGAGGAAGACTTTATTGGGTGCTCTTCCCTGATTTAGTGTCCAGGCAGCAACAACAAAAATCATTTCCTTCGCTGTTTTCGAATTTGTGGACTGTCAAATGCATCTGTGATTTTTTTTTCTAAATGTATTTATGTTATAAAAACTAACGGTATATTTTGTTGTTTTTTTTTTACACCTAATTGCCCATATACTGGTAAATAATAATAATATCTCATTTACTTTATAGTTTGGCAAGCAGATATACACCTGAATATTATAATTAATGTTAGTTGATTGCTATACTTTGAAATGTTTAAGACCACAATATTGTTTTTACTTGTCACTCTTGTCAGCATATATATTTTTAATCGCAGATTTAAAAATATTATTAGGTGGGTACCTACATTAAATTTGCTAGTCAACGTAATTTATATTTTACCTGGAAAGTTCTGCTGATATCGTGAAATCTGTGGTTTAGTTCCATGTGTGAAATGAATTGAATAAAACTCAATAGCTTGTTTCAATAATATAAATGATAAGCAAAAAAAAGCTAAAAAAAATTGGGCTCGTCCGGGATTTGAACCCGGGACCTCCCGCACCCTAAGCGGAAATCATACCCCTAGACCAACGAGCCAGATGTGAGCAGTGACGATATAAATAAACGCGTTCGAATCCTATAAGAAAAAAGTGTGCCAATTGTGAAGTATGTAATTCTGAACGCGTCCGAAATGGTCGACTTGATTGAATGTATGCACGTATATCTATATGTATAGATGCACACGTAATCAAGAAGAGAACGTTTTAATTATTTTACCAAAAAAAATATCGGTACAAGGCGACATCTTGCGAGGCGATGTAAAAGCAACTCCAGAAAATAGTTTTTTTTTGTTTGTTTCTTGTTTATATTATTTTGTAAGATTATCTACATACTTCTGTATTTAAAAAAAATGTGTATTTGGTACAATTTTCTGTAAAAACCTTTTCCCACTGTACCCATTTTCAAAATTTTAATAATTTCTGTATATATGAATTAAAAGATCGTCGATTTAGGGTGTATTAAAATATTTTTACTGACATGTAGTTTCATTTATTTCATTTTAGTCATCATACTATTTCTTTTTGTATTTATTGCGATTCGCATTGAAATTCTGATATACCAATCAGTCGACGATGCATGCATTGTCTGCAAATATTGGGACTTTCAGTATTTTTATATTTTATTCTTATCATCTCGATTAATATAATGGAGTATAAACAAAACCGGACCAAATACTGATCCTTGCGGTTCCTCTATTTCCGGTTGGGTTTGAAATGTTATTTCAGCGTTGTTTTGCGCCGTTTTTTTTAAATCGTTTTTAATGTGATTTTTTTTTTATTAAAAAACCTTTGCACTCGCACAGCAGGCCCTATCTTCCACTTATTTATTTCAGACAAGACCGGTTTCACCTTATCACTGGCATCTTCAGACTGGTACAATTAAAACTAAATCTACGATATAATATATAGCATTTATGTAATAATAATATTGTACATTAGAAAGAGCAAAGGATTTCATTCCTGGCTGAAATGCTGAATATATCGTAGATTTTGTTTAATTTTTACCAATCTGAAGATGTCCGAAATAAGTGGAAACCGGTACGGTCTGAAATAAACGAGTGAAATATAGTTACAAAGATCTTTTATTTAATTTTTAAATCGTATTAAAATGGAATTCCACAGTGAATTGACAGTTTCAGATTTTTCTCCTTTCTTTCTTCCTCTTTATCTAGGGTTTGCTTTTACTGGCGTACAGTTTATTTATTTATTTATATCTCTGGGAATCTAGGACGATGTTTATATTTTCTTTGCATTAGGTGACATTTCCGTACATTGGCAAATACAAATTACTCGAAATAATGAATTTTGTGCTAATCACATTTGATAAATAATACATAAATATCCATACTTTTTCATACGACAATATGAATTAAAAATCGTAGAATGAGTGATTTTCAATCAGTATGATTTACGATTACCTAAAATTCTAAATTAATGTAGTTAGGGAGATATGCTATAGGTAGTGAAAAGAATACCATGCTTTTCAAGGCTTTTATTAAATAAACATTTCTGGCAGAGATAAAACTGGGGTCCATATGGTAATTATATTGTTTCTAATTTGAAACTAATTTGTCAAAACTTTTGAAAAAAATAAACACAAAAAATATTTGGGCTCGTCCGGGATTTGAACCCGGGACCTCCCGCACCCTAAGCGGAAATCATACCCCTAGACCAACGAGCCAGTAACAAAGGATGCGGTAGAATTGTGTAAATACTAAGGTCGCAAGCGAAAGATCATGTAAATACTAAAAACAATTCTAAGAAATGGGAAAAATTATATAAAACAAAATAAACGGTTTCTATGACCGATAAACCAAAGAGGTGAAGTTTTGAAGTGCATAATAATTTAGTAACATTTCTCCACAACTCTTCGCAAGTGAGAAAATTTTCAAAAACTTATAGATTTCTCCGAAAGATGCCGCTATTTGATAAATAAATTCGTTTGTTATCAACTTCGCTTATTTGTTCATAGATGGCGTTAACAATATATTCATTTATCAAAAAGGTATATGCATATTTACTGTAGGTTATTAATACTCAATTTAATTTAAACAAGTAAAAAAAATCGGAATCTAACTCAATATTGCTTATTACCTTATCGTAAATCGATTTTTCGAACCTCCATAGCCCAGAATGGAAATGACGTTTCGAGATGGAAAGATACTCGTATACGTTGATCCTGAAATTTCGAACAGAAATTTGTTCAAATTTCGTAAAGTCGGAACTCACAGATGGAGATTTTTTTTGCTGGCAGTTTTGATTAAATTTGCATTTTCGTCTTGTATCATAACAATATGGAACGAAATGACGATTTGTCTTATTTTTTTGAGAAATTTCACCGCACGAGGGAAAATATGTTTTAGCTACGTCAATCGTAAAAAAACGAACAAGTTTTCATCCCATCGAGTTTATATTCCAAAATAACCAACTAAATCGTGTTTTGCGTGCGACAACCTCACCTATTTACGTTTATTTGATGTTTCAGCATTCAAATTGAATATTGTATTCTTCGAGATAGGTATACAGAATAAATGTCTATGTTGGCATTCATGGGACAAAGCGCCTAAAGATGAGTTTTTTAGGGTAGGCTATTTTTATACCCCGTGAAAAGCGTGAATTTCTTATTTCTTGTTACGGAAAAACAAAATGTTTTGTATCACCAAAAATGTACATTCTGAAGCAAATAGTCTGACAGATCAAGAAACTTGTTCAGTAAAGCCATAAATATAATCTTTTGGGAGATGTCTCGTGTCCCGGAAATTTGTGGAGTGAAGAGAGTTGTGAATTTTAAAAGAAAATGCGTGAATTTAAATCTGCAATCTGCGAATAGTGCTCGGATATTGAAGTGAATAGAAATATCTCGATCACATCATGAAGAGTTACAAGTAAATCTCTACGAGATAACTCAAATGACAATACTTGCAAATATCGATAGGTAGTCGTGGAATACACTGCCCTTCGTGATTTCGAAATTTACGTGACTGGAAAGCAGTGGCGTGCATTGCTCTATGATCAAAGGTGGGTGTGTATTTTTTTAACCAATTTTTTATTCGACCAATCAGAATTTTTCAAAACGCAGATCAAAATATTTAATCCATATAACAATAAGGGATTTCGTCGAAATCCATATAAGGACAATGGCTAGGATAGTCATTTTAATTAATAACCGATTTTTTGCATATAAACTGCAATCATTTAACTGAAATTTCATCCTACCAAGTAATATTATCAATTACGGGAGCAAATACATTTTGGAAGAGGTCTGGTCTATTAAATTTGGGACATGTAAAACCAATTGGATAACTCTAGAACAGAATTTGGTGGCTGTTTGTGTCGATGAATGAGTTGGTGTATTGTCGTGATGGAAAAGATTTTTTGAAGTTGTGTTCTGGGTGTTTTTCATCAATGGGAGGGGGTAAATTGTCCAAGTGGTTAAAATAATATTATTTTATGATATTTCTTTCCCTTTTCCATTGTAGGGATGACTCATTACAATAGAATTCCACCAAAAATAACACTTCCAAAAATAGAATTTCTAGGTAGGAAATTTTCATATAATATTTCGATGAAATATACAACTTCTGTCTGATGTTCCATATTTTATTGATATTTGTATAATAAATATATTTCCCCGCCTTTTCCACGAGGTTTATTTTTGTCTAGTCACATTGTTCTGAAGATTTTTATACTTACATTATAGGTCATTAGTCTTTGGTTGTTATCAATGTATTTTTTATATATTTTTATTTAAAGAGAAACACAGGTACAGACAGTAATTAATAAAGCAATTTACATTAACTGGAGAACTCGCCTGCATCCTAACGATTTCTCATGGATTAATAATAGTTATTGTTTACAGTATACACGTTACTGTATGCGAAAAAGATTCCTTTAGGATGAAGAGATGTGTGTATTTCATGGCGCAAGGAAGTAATGCAAGTTCATACTTTGTACTCATTGACAATGTTCGAATTACTTACCGAAACCAGTTGGTGGAGTGTTTTAAAATTATTTTTATTTTTCCTAACTAACTCTATCCTTTGTCTACGCTTACAGCGTTATAGTCTAAAGTTTCTCAGCAAAAACTCTCTATTCTCTAGTCTTATTTCCATCACTTTGAGCTTCCTTTCTCAAAATCTCATCCGTAGGCAAAGGAAAAATACTGCGATTATTGCGCTCGCCAAATCAGGGACAAATGAACTGCTTGGTCGCACACTGCTTGGTCAGTGGTCACAATGGTGACGCCCCTGGGAAGACTTAGTGGGTTAATTAACTGCCTCGCAGGAAATGTGGATATTTTCCACATAACCTACAATAAGTTTAAGCACGAACTAGCATGTTTTAACTATATTATATACCTATTTTTTAAACTATTATTATCGTTATATTTACTTATACCTTATATAATTACGTTAACTATATTTTTTGTGATTTATTTTATTGTTTTTGTAATGTATTGGTATATAACTGATTTTGCAAAATAGTCAAAAGAAAAGAACAAATAAAAACATAAAAATTCGCAATCGTCAGATACATAAATACAATTCTCATTTAAATATGGAAAAATGATTTAATGAACAAAATACAATAAAAAATTTACACCCACTACACACCTAAAATGCGTAATTCACTTAAGGAAAACACCCTTCATCCAATGACAGTTGTCTTATATTGCTCCCAAAATGTTCAACTCACTGTGTACTGATGCTAGGAAATCGAAATCTGATAATCTTTATACCACTTGCAAAGGGAATGAATTACTTTTAAGAATTCCCTACATTGTAAAATAGGTTAATAATGACTATTGTTTTTTACAGTTTTTTTTTAAATAGTATATATATAAATGTGTACTGTAATTTCATTCCCATCTTATTTTACTTATATCTATACTAAATCTCAACTCTTTTTTTCACAAGAAATTTTAAAAATGTTTTAAGTTGCTTTTCTTTCTATTTATACTATCTTATTTTATTTTTTCACAACATGTAGGTAGGTATACACAAATATTATAATATACAACAAATTTCTACTGACATAATTACACATACAACACACCAAACAAAAATACATAAATTACGATTACAAATTATTTAAGATATTGAAGATATCAAGAGAGATGTTATTTATCAGCGCCATACCTGGTGTCATGATGTGCTGATCCAACAGGTTTGTTCTGTTGTTGTTTGGTACAAATAAATTATAGCACTCGAGGAGGTATGTACTTTATAACAACTTAAAAATTAACTTGTAAATTGCTGCAAGGGCCCCCCCACTGGCATGTACCTAGTTTGGTAGTCGAAAATCATGCAAATTTTGTAGCAAACTTCTTAATATGAATAAATAAGTTTTAAAAAAGAAAATAATATTAGGTATTATGGTAAATTCCCATTCATCCTCACTATCAATATTATTATTCTTGCTGGTCTGACAACCAACATAAAAAGTTGTATTTCTGCTTTAGCGAGAGAGTTTAACTGCGTCATCTTCAAAAAACTTAACCTACATAATATTATCATGTACCTATCTGCTTTTATACTGTTTATTTTTTATTGAACTGTCAGTGTGTGGTCGTTGTTACGGCTCATTGAGCCAGCGGGCCTGATTGGGCGGAATTTTGTATCTCGTTGCCAAAAATCTCATAATGTTATTTTATATCATCATTAATATTGGCATTGACATGGAGAAGAGTAAAAATCGCGTATGGATGGGCCGTTATTCTACCAGAAATGACATGACATAGTAATTGTCCTATTAAAACACGACTACGCCTGAGGTGTCATTGCAAATTTGTCAATCACCGCCAACTTTATTGACGTTGAGGTGAATAAAAACATAAATATTTTATGTCTAATTAATATTATATTTCAATGGAGTAATATTTGCTGTTACGATAAGAAACGTGTGTTTTATGTGTCGATAAAGAAAGACGGACAATATTTGCTATCGGTGCAGAAAGTATACAGAACAGACTTTTTGCCGTTAAGGGGTTACGAATAATGTTATGTATTATAAAATAAAATAATAGTATTATAAAACGATAAGGTTTAAAGCGATAATATTATTAAGTAATCTCAGATTCCTCATGCTCCTCGGTTACTAACTAACCAACTAACCATCACGCCGTTTCCCCGCAGGGGTAGGCAGAGAGGACGGACCGCCAAACAACTCGATCTTGGCATAAACTTCTTGCTTCATTCACTTTCATATACATTCTCTTCTGTTATTCCGACTTCTGACATGGCCCGACTCAAGTATTTGATTCACTTGATCGTGCCACGTCTTCCTTGGACGTCCCCGGCTTCTTCTTCCATTCACATTCGCGTCATATATTCTCCTTACACTCCTTTCTTCGTTCATTCGCTCTACATGCCCAAACCATCTAAGCGTCCTTTCTTAATCTTGCTCACTACGCTTACATCAGCCTTGCATTCTTTACGAATCTCAACTTTTTTCACACGATCATACATGGTTTTACCACACATTCGTCTCAGAGATCTCATTTCTACAACATTCAGTCTACTTTCATCCTTCCTCTGCCAGTTCCATGCCTCACTGCCATACATCAAGGTTGGTATCAGCACTCCATTGTGGACTGCTAGCTTCGCTTCCTTGGACAACTTTTTGTTTGCGCCAACCGCGTTCAGTTCTCCGTTAATGGAGTTTCCTGCATTCACCCTTCTTTCAATATCCCTATCAGTCTTTCCATCTCTCGTAAACATACTTCCCAAATACAGAAACTCATCGACCTGCTCCAAGTATTCATCATTCACAACTATATTGCATACTGTTTTCGTACTCTCTCTTTCAAACACCATGACTTTAGACTCCTCGGTTAAATTATTAATATTGTTACTAACGTCTGAAGTTTATGCTTTGTTTGAGAGATACATGTAGAAATAATAAACACCATAGTAACAGATATCAGTAACGACAACATAATAACATATATTTACACACGAGCAATACATTAGCTACGAGGTGGGAAATTTATATATTTGCATTCCGAATGAACTTAAAGAAGATTAAAGTCTAATTATGTTTTTTTTTTTTAATTATCGTTCTGAAATTAACTGAACAAAAAAAATTGGAAAATTGTAATCACTCGTCACTTAAAACCTTATTATTTTTTCTCAAATAATATTAAAAAAATAAAATAAAAAACGATTATACAATATTTCTGGAAAATTGACGAACACCTTTTATCTCCCATCCTGGTTAAACGTTCGATCTGCATTTATAAATTTCTACCAACTTATCTGTGCAGCTGGGCAAAAGGGACTGACAAACGAAACTTTTATCCCCAATATGCTACATGAGCAATCAGTGGCGTGCTGTCCATGAAGACTGAAAAGCTTTACCAACCCTAAGAAAAACCATACAAAAAAATTTACAAGGTAATAAAAAAATACGACGAATCTGATCAAGATGTTTTTATTCAATGAATTTAGCAAGGAACTAGTACTATCATTTATTCAGTTGGCCACAACAATCAGTGGAATATGATAGTAAAATGGCCGTTTATATTCAATGCACAATTTATTTATACCCGATCTTTAAAAACTTCATGCAGCCTACCTTTGGTCATAGGGCAATGCACGCCACTGGTAGCAATGCCCCGACTGCACATATAAGTTAACGGCTGAGTTGACATGATGTTTTAAAATGGCGATTAGTAGTTTGTTTAATAATTATTTCGATTACCTACTAGCGGAGTTAACATCTTTTGCCACCGCTGCAAAAAACCTCCGCGGTTTGACGGTCTCCGTAGTTGAGTGGTTACGATTCTTGGCAACGAATCGGGAGGTCACGTGTTCAAAGTAATTTTTATTTGAATAAATTGTGATATTTCACAATTTATTCATTTTAACGTAATATGTAGTATATTTGCGGTACGTTACATAGTGGTAGATGCTTTGAGTTTCTCCCTGGTGAAAGACCACCGTTCAGAATCGAAACGTTGCTTGAAATGGGGTTTAGTGGTGTTTAGTGACCAGATCTGAATATAATGGGAATGCCATCAGTGGCTCCAGACGGTTGGGAGGAGTTGGGACTGCAAAAAACCTCCGCGGTTTGACGGTCTCCGTAGTTGAGTGGTTACGATTCTTGGCAACGAATCGGGAGGTCACGTGTTCAAAGTAATTTTTATTTGAATAAATTGTGATATTTCACAATTTATTCATTTTAACGTAATATGTAGTATATTTGCGGTACGTTACATAGTGGTAGATGCTTTGAGTATCTCCCTGGTGAAAGACCACCGTTCAGAATCGAAACGTTGCTTGAAATGGGGTTTAGTGGTGTTTAGTGACCAGATCTGAATATAATGGGAATGCCATCAGTGGCTCCAGACGGTTGGGAGGAGTTGGGACTCTTGAGTGATAGCACATAAAAAAATTAAAAAAACCTTTGGGTAAAATTTTTTCATTAAAAAAACAATTGCGGTCGATAGCCTGATGGATAACACGCTTGGCTGTCAGTCAGACGGGCCGAATTTAATGGTCACAGCGATTAACCGATTTACTCCCCTTTCAGCATAAGTTATGCTTAGTGAAAGGGTCTGTTCTATAGAACTGGGGGTAGGCGTATTGGTATATAGTAGCAATTTTTTTAAGAAACTAATAAATTTGATAAATAAATCAATTATCTTCATAACGTGTCTTATTAATTACTGTGATTTACAGCTTTTAAGCCACTGACTTCAGAATTAATAGACTTGCCCTAAGTAGCATTTAGACAACTGGAGGTAAAGATCACGTGATACCCATTTTGGTACCAGATTAATTCTTTCTTCCTCTTTATCCAAAGTTGATTTTATTGGCTTACTCTTTTTTTTATTATTGCTCTGCCAATCTAAGATGATATTTATATTTTCGATCCTCTGACGTCAGAGTTGATAGACTTTGCCTGAGTACGACTTCGACGGCTGGATGCAAAGATCACGTGATACCCATTTTGACATCAGCCTAGTTCACTGCCGTCCACGTCTGTTTCGCTTAATTTTGACTGCGGTAAACAAATTACAAAACTTTTATAAAAAGGATGATGTAAATGCTCTATCAAAGTATTAGTTTTTTGTAAACAAGCGGAACCTTTTGCTTAAATTTAGCCCGCCATATTGTTGTTTCTTCCCTTTGCATATTAAGGCATCTCTTTGTATGTTTTAAACTTAGTTTTCCAAAACGGGAACTAGCGATCAGCTGCACGTTTTTTTATTATAATCATAATACCTACAGTAGCG
Source organism: Halesus radiatus (assembly GCA_022606495.2). NCBI lineage: Eukaryota > Metazoa > Arthropoda > Insecta > Trichoptera > Limnephilidae > Halesus > Halesus radiatus. The sequence continues at coordinate 135,726 of JAHDVE020008277.1, forward strand.
ATGTGCCGATTGGACACAGACCTGTAACTAAATTATCATTAATCACTTTCCAAAATGAAGTCCTGATTAACGCTTTAGAAGGCCAGAAGATTTAAGGCGATGGAAAGCAAGGTACGAGCATGCATGCACGTGTTCCTAACTAGTTCGAACCAGTTTAAACCACTATCGGTGTACACAAATACATTCAAACGTGCGCTCTTTAAATTCTTTTTTTTGTACCTACTTTATTTAATTTTGTTAGAATCGGTGGAGTGGACGTATTCAAAATAAAGTGCATATTTTCTGTTATAGGTAATTCATTTAAATCCCATTATACCAGACGTGACTATCAAAGTTTGTAATACCCTCCGTTTGCATAACATCAACCAGTACATAACTCAGTAGGTGGTACGACTAGATACGAAATCAACTACTGAGTTCATACAGCTTCGAACGAGAGACGACTAGATACGTTCCTCGATCGAGCTAGCATGTAGTACTGGTCGGGCTCACACAGACGACCCGACCACAAACGAGAGAGAGAGAGAGAGGCGACTAGATACGCATCTCTATCTTGTTTGTTACGTCTGCACAAATAATTAATTGTGCAACGCCCGACTTTAATTTTAACCTGATAGAAGCGACTAGATACGCATCCCTATCTTGTTATTTTTGCACAAAAAGAGGATTTGTGCAAACGCCCCATTTCAGTACATATTGGCTTTCGACAAGCGTAGTTCCGGGGGTTTTAGAAGAAGTGATGATAAGAGTGCACGTTATCGTTTTCTTTTCCTACGCCTCTGAACCTCGTTTTCGTCCCGAGACGCTACTGGGTACTAACGGGACATTTCTCCGACCCCCGCCACCCCTACGGTCGCTCCCGGCGACGGTCCCGAAAACAGAGCGGGCTCTCATTGGTCGAGCTCCTCTGATCCACAAAAACTTATCAAAATTATTGTTCTACCAAAATTGTCTGTCTTTGTAAGCGATTCCTGCGGCCGCGGTGACTGATCTAAATAAACGATCTTTTCTGATCTGTTCATTAGCACCCGCGGAATCGAGTAAACTTACTTAATTTATGTATGTACAATGCATTTTTTTGTTATTTGACGGCAAAGTATCACCTGTCCTACTTTGACCCCCATGGCATACTTTGTAATAATTTTGGCTTCCTTAATAAAAAATAGGTGAAGATCGCAATAGGCTCAATTCAAGCAGAAGGTCGTGATTTACATCCTAATTTTTTGATCAAGTCGATCCAAGATTGACAGAGTCTACGGCAGCTCGCGAAATATTCACGAGTTCAAACTGCCCGATTCGCCGCACGGTATCGCACCGAAGTACTTGAACGACGAGTACATTTCTAAAATTCAGAGTATTCTCACGGATTCAACACGCCTTCAACCTACTTCGCCTGCATCTTCACCCGGCCTGAAAACCGACCGTGACTTTCTCTTCGCCCTCACCACCTCCTTGCAAGAAATCGTTTGCCTTTTTCAAGGCATCTCCCCCTTCCTTCCTACCCTGCTCTGAAGCGTCGAAGTGGCCAGCCTGATCTTCTTCTTCTAAAAACGTGCGGCAAGAGTTTACAGATCTTGTCCCGTACACCCATTAAAACGTTGTTATTTTGCAAAAAAAACTAAAAAGTCGTTAGCAAATAACTATTGGTATATCAATGAGAAATAACTAGGATGCAGGCGAGTTCTCCAGATATTGTATATTTTTCTAATATTAGTGTCTGTATCTATATTTTCTCCTTAAAAAATCAATGTATTAATTCAATATAAATATTTAAAAAAAAATTGAAATACAAATTTAGCGCAATGCATTTAAATATTGAGATGAATTATTTGTTGGCGGGTGTACATACAGAATATGAAATAGAATAAATTGTTATTGTAACTTTAAAACTCATTCAAGAAACTTTTGAAAATACTGTATATGTTAGTTTTACAATATTATATTGTATCTAAGTTTTTACTTCAATAATAATTTAATTCAATATTTATAAATTTGTTTTTATTTTTTATATTTCAATTAGCGCCATCTGTGATCGCGTATTATGTTTCGTTTAGCCTTAATGTAAAATGAATTTGTGAGTTCGGTGCGGCTTTTCAATATTGAACGCAATAATTTTTGTGGCTTGTAGAAATGAGCTACAGTGTTAGTAAATAAGGTGCACGTGTAGTACGTAGCACAGTCGATCAAGGCTGAAAAGCTGTCCCTACCTTAATAAAAAACGAAACATAAAAATATAAGAGTTTTTTTATTTCGAAATGTTTCTGATGAAAATGTGTTGTTTCCGTGAATTTGAAAAGACACTTTTAAATTCGTTTATTTATTTAGCCAGAAAATAGCCGTTCACTAATTTTCGATGTACAATTCATACCCGAACACACAGCCTACCTTTGGTCATAGAGCAATGCACGCCACTGGTAGGTAGGTACATGACAGGAGTTAAACCGCATTATAGCTTTTTTAATGCATTTTCTGCCACCCGGTTCTCACTGTTATTCGTTAAAGTCATTATTATTCGTTAAAGTCATTATTATCTGTTAAAAATGACAATTTTCCAGAAAATTTTACTGCTGTCATAATATTGTCCATAAAAATCGACTATTGCTCTGAAACCATATCTTTAAAATAACCGTTATTCTACTACCCGTTAAAGCCCACAACTGTCCGTTAATTTTCAATATTATCATCTTGCCTATAGATCGTTAAAATGTATTATCATTTTCACTCCTTAAAATTTTTCCAATAATCCGTTCAAATTCACTGCTTTAAAAAGCATTAAATTTCAATAAAAATCCATTTAATGAATATCCGTTACCAATCTATGTATACAAAAATCAATGTAAGTTTGTTTGTTTGTTTGTCCGCGATTTTATCGAAAATTACTTGACCGGTTTCGCTGAAAACAGCACAGTTTGTTTTTATTAGTGCCGGGAAGGTTTAGAAAGTAGTTTGAATGAAATCTAATATGTAAAACTGTTGCTATAACGTTTTTAATTAGTTTGAAAAACATTGAACCCGCCATGTTTTTATTTAGGTTAGCCCTTATATATAACACTCCGGTTAGCCACAGATTGCATATTCAAAAGAAGTAGTTTTTTTTTGGTAGTATTTTAAAATGGAAAACACGAGTAGGTACCTACTTAAGAACTTTATGATTTAGATATGTTTTGAAAAAATAAACGTTTGGAATGAAATAAAATATTCAAATGAATGTTTCTTTATTTGAAGATAGTTACTTTACCTGTCAAATCAATTATGGAACCCTAATGAGAAGCAAGAATTCACAACTTCATAACTTCATTTCAAAAAAAATCCCGAGCATGGCCGGGTACACATCAGCTATCAAATGATAAAAATCACCTATAATGTCATTCAAAATGTGCGAAATTAACATTATCTGTTAATGTTTAATATAAACTGCCCGTATCGACAAGAATGACGAGCATCGTTTAAATTTTGTTGATAAAGGTGTAGCAAAATAAAAACACTATTAAGATTTCTTTCATTCGTAGCTGGGAAAGCGACTTTTCTAATGATTCTGCAGGGGATCTAGCACGGCCACAACTAGTTTTTATCGATATTGTCGATAACTTGTCACCATTCCCTAGCACGACGGCTGATCGCCATGAAGAAACGTATTCCTGACGTACCAAATGTTCTAGGAATACATTCCATAAATGTACTATTAATACTTTTCAAAAATACGGAACACCCCACTAAAGCACGTATTCATTCATGACACCAGATCGAATAAAAATGACATTAAAAAAAAAAACCTTCTGAATTCCACTTTAGGAGAAAAAAACTATATATATTTTGCAACGAAACTCCACAACACCCTTCTCCCAGATATAAAATGAGTAAAAAAGTTTAATTGGTGCAAGTCTAGAATTATTGTCTGGCTGAAGGAGATTAATGAAACAACCCTAAAAACAGCACTAAAAACGACATAGAAGACGCACCTAATGAGATCAAAGTAAACAACTCTAGTCCGCCTCAGCACAGGACTCCCTGATGAGAAGAAAAAACACTAAAAGATCGAATAGTTTACAAAACTTTATAATTGGCTTACCATTTTATATTTTAAGCTGTTATTCTGTAAACATTTGTGTACTTACACCTTATGAATTATAATGAAAAAAAATTATGAAATAAAAACAACAACAGTTCTTTGACTAAATTAAGTCGACGTAAACTTTATCCATGTAACCCCCGGGTAGGGCAGCAGTGGCGTGCAGTCCGTAAAGGCTAAAAATCTATGCCTATCCAAAGAAAGCGATCTATAAAAAGGATAAAATATTGAAAAATCAATTCATATTCAAAAAGGTAATGAATTTGTATGCTCATTCAGTTGGCCACAATAATTAAATTATATAATATAATCGCAATTTTCCAATATTCAATGAACATTTTTTTAAACAGCATGCCTTTAGTCATAGAGCAATGCACGCAACTGTACGGCAGGCTTGTTAAAGGCCTTTGTGGCGTAATTTGAGTCCGACAGATGTGGATGCGATTCCAGCCCTAAGGCAAAATATTTATTATTGCCTTTTTCCTGTGCGAATAAAGTGCTGCCAGTCTGGGTGGCACTTGTGTAGAGTTAGCAGGTCGATACCGCTCCCCGATGAATGTCGCACATAATCCCCCCATGAAGGTCGCACATAATCCCCCCATGAAGGTCGCACATAACCCCCCCATGATGGTCGCACATAATCCGACCATGAAGGTCGCACATAATCCCCCCATGAAGGTCGCACATAATCCCTCCATGAAAGTCACACAAAATCCCTCCATAAAGGTCACACATAATCCCCCCATGAAGGTCGCACGTAATCCCCCCATGAAGGTCGCACATAATCCCCCCAAGTAGGTCGTACATAATCCCCCCAAGAAGGTCGCACATAATCACCTTTTAAAATATGTATATCAAACGTTTAAAAAAACGTCTTGATCTGAAACATATCTTTTTTCAGTCAAAATTTCAAACTGTCAATTTCTAGAGTAAAGCCTAACCCGACATCCAAATATACTAAGAACATCTGAAATATAACAACACGCCTATATTTTTCACTATTTTCTTATTTAGTTTCTCATTTCTCAAAACTTCAACAAAATAACTTCACGTCGAATTTCTTTTTTTTCTCATCTTCTTATAATTAAGGATATTAAATTTCTTTTAATTTCTACGTCCTAGGAATGAGCTCAGCCTGGTAAGATGATTTACACCAAATGTTTTATTTTTATTTTATATATATATATATATATACATACATATAGATTATTATCTGTACATGTATTAAGAAAACCTTTTTTTTCAAAATCCAGCATAGCTCGGTGTCGCTATAGTAATGTGAAATTTTAGTACCACTTTAATAAATTTCTACAATTAATTGTCAAACCGTAACTAGGTATTTCGGAATGCAGCGATGTGACAGAGCTGGTACCTATCTACCTAACATTTGACACCAAAATACCGTAATTTTCTCATGAAGCGTACAATTAAAAATCGTTTCTTAAAATGTAGAAAAGAAATCCAATTACCTTTATGTTTCTTAAAATGTCGAAAAGAAATCCAATTGCCTTTATGAATTGTTTTTTTTTTCAATTTTTACACAATCTGAAACAAGATAGGTCATTGACAGTAAATACCGCCAGAGAACACTATTATTATTATTACTAGAATAAATGAAATCAAATTGAAAATCAATCACTTTAAATATGAACCTTTCGAAAATTATTAAGGATTCATAAATTCCACCAGACTTGGCAAATCAATGTCGTAAGCGAGCGCTAACTTCCAATTCCCGAAATTCATCTTTAAAATTAAATTAAATTGACGGTAAAAATAAAAATAAAACTTTTTACCATTTTTATCGCTAACAGCCATGCTGGTCGATTTTCAAATAATTCATTGCCGCTCATCCAACTCGCTCACGCCTGGGGAATACCCCAAATTTTGACCCCCCCCCCTCCTATTAATTTGAAGACTCTGAAACCTTTGAATAACACTGCCTCTGAATGATTCAATTTAATAAAACCAATTAAAAGTATTTTTCCAACATCAATCGAATGCTTTCGAAGGATTTTTTAATAGCTTTTGTTCTTAAAAGGTTTTTATCATTTTTCTCCACTCACGCGCAGTACGCAAAGAATCCTTTTAATGGAATTTCTTGGCTATTTGCAAAGGCTTTATTATTGTAGACTCTAAGGAACACACGAAAAATTCATATCTAATGGAAAGTTTTGTTTGTAGTATACAAGCAACTTTTCTACTCTGAAATGTGATTTTTCACAAAACCATTACCGAGAGTATTTGTCTACCGCTCTGATATTTGTGTCTATAAAATAAATCTTATAACTGTTATTAAATTTGATGAATCTTACAAAAACGCGTTTATAGCGTTTAGAACTGATAAATATGTAATTTAATTTTCTCCAGGGCTCTAGGCCTAGAATTAAATACGGGATACCAGAGCCCCTAACGACTCCGAGCGTTTCCGGAAATGATCCGGTACTCGAACGTAATGAGGGTTTCCCCGCTCCCTATTCCCACAAGCCGCATTACATTATATTTTCTAGGGAATATATTATAATGGGAAAATGTGGGAAATACGGGAATAAATATTCCCACCGGTCAGAGCGTGTTCGTTCGGCTTGGTTTACCTGAAAAATGAAGGTGAGACGTGGCAAACGAACTCTGAATTATTGACAGGGCGATAAATTCTCTGCCGATCCGGTAATTTTAATTTAAATCTCCAGGGACCCGGGTATAATTGACCAGGGCCTGCAAAATTCCGTTAAAATTTTATAAGTAATTTTTTCTTTTTCTTACCCAGCGTTTTTATTATATTATTTAGACACCTGTTTGTCAAAAAAAAAGTTAATTGTCTATGGTGAAGTTTTAAAATGGAACTCAACGGGTGGAAAAATATTTATTGCTTACTAAGAAACTCCTGGGAAAGATATTATATTCATTGCATAAATATCTGCCGCGAAGCATCTTTGTATATTTCTCGCATAGGACGCTCTCACACATACAACGATAATGTGCGACGATAAAAAAACACCCCCCGTTTCAAATAGATATGATTTATTACCAAATCTCTAAGTTAATTAACTGAGGCTTTGGCAGACAATGCAGAAATAAAATAACACAATAATAATTCACAATGTCATGCACTCATTGTATCAGACGCATATTCATTCCAAATTTAAAGATGTTAATAAAATGAGATGAAACGATTACCCAGCCGTGATAAGAAGTCTTATCACTGTGCACATGCGGAATTCGCATTGGTTTAACCAATTCATTTGCTTTATGGTTTTGTTTTCATATTTTTATAGGTCTCTGTGCATTCCTAAAATAATATCAGTGTTCACATGAGAGGTTCGCATTAATTTAATCGAGTCATTTATTTTCCATTTTTTTACGAGTTTCTTAATATTCGTAAGATGATTTATCCTTGACAAAGGATATTATTACTTTCCAAATGCGAGATTTACAATTTGTTTTAATGGATTCATCTGTGTTATAGTTTTGTTGATCATATTTGCGGGCATTTTGCTACGACCCTCGGTTGAGGACGCAGTAAATAATTATTCAACTCTTGCGCGGCGAGTAATGATCAAGATCTCTTCGTATGGGTAGTAGTGTGTGTGTCTGAATATATCTGCAGATGTAATGTCTTGAAGATCTGCAGATGGTTGTAGATAGTTATGTGTTGAGGTAGTAGTAGTAGAAGGTGGAAGTTCAATACAACTTATATATTTTATACGATATATATTTATTTATAGAAGACTTATAATATTTGATTAATTAACTTATAAGTACAATATAAAATAGACAATGACAATAATGAAGAAGGACAGCGTGGAGACTGTACTTCGAGATGTTAAAATGTGAACTCAGAGGAACGGCTTGTTCCCGTTTATATAGTATTCTAGTATCCCGGATTGTGGGAAATTTCATAGAGTTAAGCTCAATGGCTTGCGTAACAAATCGATAATGAGTTTACTTAATTGGTTTTCTAAAATAATGCATTTATTTGAAAACGCCGAAATGCACAAAGAATTTACGCTTGATTTAAGCCAATGGCAGGGATTATAACATTATGAAGGGTTGACGTTAATGGCGCTTGATTTATAGCAAGGGCTGGGAATATAACATATCTCCCCCCATAAAATGAAAGCAACGATTTTTTAAGCTTTAGTTGCTGTAATTATATTTTAAATTATTTTCGTTAGAAGATAGAACTTGAAGAGGTACATCTTCATTTTCGTGATCATTCAAATTTCTGAACGTCATCGTTGGTTGGATCCTTGTAGTGGATCGTCTAGGATTATTGCATTGATTATAAATCCTGACACAACATTTATTATCATCATCATTTGGAAAATAAGAATTCAATATTCTAAAGAATCTACAACATTTCAATAGTTTGTAAATTACAAAAATAATTAGAAAGGTAGACAATGTACAAATAATAATTTGAAACATTGATGAATGTTTAACTATAAGAGGTTTTGAATTATATGATTTTAATTCATCGTTAAATTGATCGATTTTATGTGATGCCAAATTTAGGTCATCATGTTGCAAGTTTATTAAATTTATGGGATCAAGTTCATTAAGAGTTTCATTATATTTTTTCATATTGCAACAATTGTCATCAACAATATTTAAAGTTGAAACAGGGTTAACATATTCAGTAATGATATTACTTTTAGTAATCAATTGTGTGAGTCCTGCATAGGCTCTACAACTTGAATTTAAAGTTAATATTCCAGTTTGGAATAGTTTAATATCAAAGATATTGTTTCTATCTTTGCAATCGATAGTTATTTTAGAAGGATGAGAATAAGTAAAAATCCATTTATTATTTCTAATAGGCTGCCATAAAAGTATGTTGCCTTTAATGATTCTACTGAAACATTCATTTGGTATTTCATTAACATAAGCAGACAATAAAATCGTCTCGCATATTGGATCGGAGAAAGTGGATAACACATCTAGATCCTTACATATAAAATTTTCATTAGTAATAGTTTTACAATTATTCTTAAAATTATCAAGATACACATAAAAAGATTTGTCCTTTGTAATAGCTAAGTATTTATGCTTAGGAATAATTAAGGAAAAGGTATTTGGGATTTCAATGTTTGGAACAGGTAGAGGTACTACATGAAAAAGGTTATATTCTTGCGATGTGACTAAAGGTAACTTCGTTATGAAGATAAGTTTACCATCAATATAATATGCAATTAAATCTGATACATCGATTAAAGAATGAATATTTTCAAGTTTTAAAGATAAAGGGAATTCTTTTCCGCTTGGTAAATTTTTAATATTAGAGCTAAGTTCGAAATAGAGTTGTTGAGGAGTAATTATATCTGGATGTAAAATTCCTTGTTTAGAAAATAAAATAGCATTGATTAAAGAATCAATTTGTTCATAAAAGTATTCCGTCGTTTCGAATAGAGAGTTTGTTTGTGAAGTAAGAATGTTTTTAATTTCTTGCATGTTCATTTTATCGTGATCTTCCTTGAAGTAATTATTTATTTTATAATATTTTTATTCATAGTATATTCGTCATAGTTAAGTTTAGCAAGGGTAATATTGAAATTTGTAAGAGTTGATTTTGTGACTTGTAATTGATCTTTCATGAGATTATAAATTTCTTTATCATCTGACATGACGCGTTCAATCGCATCATCATAATATTGGGCATCTTCGGAATCTAGAGTTCCGAAAACAGCTTTGAATATTTTTCCAACACCATCGATTAAACCGCGTTTTGCGCGTTGGTTGGAGACAAGGTGTGTTATTGATTCGTGTTTAACTTTACATTTCTTTATAATGTTAAAAACTGGTTTTAAAAGATCTTTGCAATTGTCGTTAGGTACGTATGATAAGTATTTTGAACATGTGCTTTTAGTTAAAGCATAATTATCATCTAAAATTTGCAATTGTCTAGGGAAGGTACTGATATTAAGGTAAGTAATAACTTTCCAATCGTCATTATATACTTTCAGTTTTCCAATTTGATCAAAGAAGAGTCCGTTTCCAGTGGTTATTGGTTGGACGTCTTGTGAAAAAGTTAAAATTGTCTTGAAGGACCTGGAACAGGAGAAAAAGCTCGATATGGCTTAATTCTGTTTACATGGAATCTTTTTAGTGAATTATTTTCCAATTTAATAGTAACATTTTGATTATCATGAACCTGTACAATCTTGTACGGTCCTTTCCAATTAGGAGTAAGTTTTTTACTTAAAGATTTAGGTTTATTAGTATTTTTAATTAAAACTAAGTCATTAATTTTATAAGTATTATTTGATACGTTTCTATCGTAATATTTTTTTGAAGTTTCTTTAGCATGTCCGATTCTTTCACGGGCAAGTGATCTAGTAATAGCGAATTTATATTTTAATTGATTAAGGTAACTTTCATATGTTGGATTTGAATCTGGGTTTTCCAAAGAGCTTGGCAAGATAGGTTTATGTCCAAAGACAAGTTCATATGGAGTAAATTTAGTTGTACAATGTGTACTTGTATTATATGAAAACATAGCTAAAGGAATATAGTCGTCCCAATTTGTTTGGTCGCTATCTATATAATGTGTAAGGTAATCTTTTAAAGTAGAATGAGAGCGTTCCAATGCTCCATTTGTTTGTGGGTGGTACACAGTTGTTTTCAAATGTTTTATTTTAAATAGTTTTGTAAGATGTTTCATTAAATGGCTTGTGAATTGAACACCTTGATCCGTGAGGATTGACTTAGGTATTCCGTAGTGAGAAAAGAATTTAACTAAGCAATCAGCAACAGTTTCTGTTTCTGTAGAGCTAACCGCATAGGCTTGAGAGAATTTAGTAAGGTCGTCTTGGAAGGTGACGATGTACTTATTAGATGAAGCAGTTTCGCTAAGTGGTCCGACTATGTCGACCGCGATTCTTTCGAAAGCTTCTGTAGAAGTCGTCGTTATTTCCATTGGAGCTTTGTATGCTCGTCTATCAGTTTTATTTTTCTGACAGTGGATACAATTTTTAACATAATTTTCTATATCATCTTTCATTTTTCCCATCGGTATCTTTCTTTGATCCGACTATAGGTTCTGAAGAAACCTGGATGTCCGGCCATAGGGCTATCGTGACATTCCTTTAAAATTACGGGAATTTGTGAAATTGAAGGGTTTATAATTTTATTGTGGTGAATGTTGATTTTAATTTTTAAATTTCTAAAAAGATATTGGATGATTTCTTTAATTTTTATAAAAGGAATAGAATCAAAAGGGTTTACAAAGTTTGGTAACGTAATTTCAGTTACATGTTTTTCAATGAGTTTAGACCTCAAGTTTTTTAGTGTTAAGAAAATATCTTTAGGAGTTGCTTTGTCGAAATAATGAGTTTTAGTAAAGCAATGAAAGTAAGATTTTTTATTATCTAAAGATTTGGATTCATGTATACTATATAAAGTTTTTGGTAATTCTAAAAGTTCATCAGTGTCTGAACAGTTTAATAATATTTCAGCACAGAAAGGGTTTTGATCATCTAGATCAGTTGAAGTTGGATATGCCAAATTTTTAGACATATTATTAATAAAGAATAAATCGAGTTCATTAAAACTAAATATATTTGGTTCATTATTATTTGAATAAAATTTTAAATAATTTTCGTAAGTGTCGTTATTAGTATTATTATCTTCTAGAGGTGATGTACTATCATCAAAATTATTTTCTATTTCTAAGTTATTCGTTGATAAATTATTTAGACAAGTTTCTAAATCATCGACATTTATTTCGTCGAAACATGGTTCATTTAAGAGTTCGTTAATATCTGGAGAGGGTGAATTTTCCTCTTCGGTTATCATATTTATAGGAATACGAGACAAACAATCGGCATTAGAATTAATTCTACCTGGTTTGTATTCAATTTCGTATTCGTACTCTTCTAATTTTAATCGCCAGCGTAACAGTTTGCTACTGGGATTGGTAACATTCATTAACCATTTTAGTGGTCTATGATCAGTATAAATTTTAAATTTTCTTCCAAAAATATATGGACGGAAGTGTCCAACAGCCCAAACAATGGCTAAAAGTTCTTTTTCAGAGGTACTGTAATTACCTTCTGCATTATTTAAAGTTCTGGACGCATAAGATATTGGTAAATCTTCTCCAATTTTTCCTTGACTCAAAATTGCACCTATTGCATAATTTGAGGCGTCAGTAGTTAGAACGAATTCTTTCGTGAAATCAGGGTATTGTAAGATAGGATAGGAAGTTAATTTTTCTTTTAAAGTATCGAAAGCATTTTGCTGTTCGGTTTTCCAATTATATTTTATGTCTTTCTTTAAGAGACTAGTTAAGGGTTTTGTAATTTTACTGAAGTTTTCAATGAATCTTCGGTAATAACCAGCTAAACCTAAGAATGATTTAATTTCTTTAGGATTCCTGGGAATAGGAAATTCAGAGACTGCTTTGATTTTATCTGGATTAGGAGTAACACCTTCGTTAGAAATTAAATGACCTAGATAAGTAACTTCTTTTCTCATGAAATGGCACTTATCTGGTTGAATTTTTAAGTTATTGTCAGCAAGTCTTTGAAATATAGCTGTAAGTTTTTTCGCGTGATCTTCTATAGAATTTGCATATATGACGATGTCGTCTAAATAAACGAAACAATATAATCCTTGTAATCCAATTAATGCGTTATTCATCAGTCTTTGAAAAGTCGCTGGAGCCGTCTTCAGGCCAAAAGGCATACGGGTATATTCATAATGTCCATTGGGAGTTGAAAAAGCAGTTTTTGGAATATCATCTTCATGCATAGGAATTTGATGAAATCCACTTACAAGATCTAGTGTTGTGAAATATCGACAATGACCTAATTGATCTAAAATATCGACAATGTGAGGTAAAGGAAAAGCGTCGCCCGCAGATACATCATTGAGCTTGCGATAGTCTACGACTATTCTCCATTTAGGTTTTCCTGAGGAGTCATTTTTCTTTGGTACAACCCATATAGGAGCTGACCATGGTGAAACACTAGGTTGGATAATACCGTCTTGTAACATTTTGTCTATTTGTTTGTTAACTTCTTCTTTATGTATTTCGGGGTATCTATAATTTTTTGAATGAACTGGACTTTCAGTATTTGTTATTATTCGATGTTTAATAGCATCGGTTGCCGTAAGTTTGTCGCCTTCGAGATAAAATATTGAATTATAATCGTCACAAATATCTAATAAAGAGTTTATTTCTTCCGAGTTTAGATGATCGATACAAATTTGATCGCGAATTAATTTTTTACGTTTTTTACCATCTTCATTAGAATTTTGATTAAAATGGTAAACATTTTCTGGAATAGGATCTAAATAGATTTTCATATAATTTATATCAACATATTCGTCTGTTGAATTTAAAATAGTACAATACGATTTATTATTCGCATTTACTTCAGTTATAGCATTAGCTAAATATACACCTTCGATAGGTATTTTTACATCAATTATCCCTTCTTTAATTTCAGGGTTTAAAATATCAACTTGTATAAGAGTTTCTGATCTAGGAGATAAGGTATATATAGGAGTCAAATGCTCATTAGGATCAGAAATATGTAATTTTATACTAGAATCGTTTATTCGTAGTACATTATTTTTATAGTCGATTTTAGCATTTTTGCTTTCAAAAAGTCGTTCCCCAAAATTCCATCGTATCCAAGGTTTAAAAATTCACTATCCATCACGTGGAATTCATGAATAATAGTTTCATAACAGAAACTTAATTTAATTAGAACAATTCCATTAGATTCAATCGAAGTTTTCGATCTACTTATGCCATTTATCTCTATAATTTTGCCCGAATTTACGGAAGTACCTTCGCCAAGACAGTGAGTCTTGATGAGGGATACGGCTGCTCCTGTGTCGACAAGAAAATGTCTTTTAATAATAGTACCATTTGAAGGTATTTGAAAAATCACATGACGCAACGTATCAGATTGAGATGGCGAATAATTAATAATTTTATTAATTTTTTCATTTTTAATTTTATTTGATGTTAATATGGAACGTTTGAATACTCCTGAGCCTAGCTCGTGACTTACAATAGATCGGCTCGCGGATCTACTGCAGATCTGGAGTTTAAATGATTTATTTTAGAATCATTTTTCCTTGGTAGGGAAGACGAATTGGGAGTTGCAGAGATGTTAGGATTTGGATTTTCATTTTTTAATTTTAATATTCTGCAATCCTCTATTAAGTGACCAGGTTTTTTACAATACCTGCACATTTTATTATTATAATTTTGTCCCGAATTTGGACTAAATGTTTTATTATAGTTATTATTATAACTTGGTCCCGAATTTGGGTTATAAGATTTGTTAAAATTATTATTTTTTACGAACATAACTTTTCGTTTATCGAAGTTAGAGTTATTATTATGATTTTTATTTTTAAAACAGTTATAATTATTATGTCCCGATTTTCCACATATCGTACATGTTTTTATATTATTATGACTGTTTTTAGAAGAATTCAAGAGTTTATTTATTCTTTCTTCTTCTAAGGAAATTGTGAAAGCTTCGTTAAGGTCTTTCGGATTACGCGATCGCAATATCGTTGCGATAGACGGGTTTGTTCCGTACATAAATGTTTGCATACCAAGTTCTTGTATGCTGGCTGTTCTGCCTAACATTTCTAAAGGATCTTTATTATTTTGGTTAATTGATACTAGAAGGTTTTTAATGCAATTTTCAATTCGTAAAATATATTGAGATACGCTTTCGTTGTGAAATTGTTTACAATTTTGTAACTCAAGTAATAAGTGTGCATAATGTTTACGCTCACCAAATGATCTTTTCAAGAGATCTTTTAAATCAGACCAACTATTGGTAAGATGGTTGGCACAGATAACTTCTGCTTGGCCTTCCAATGAAGTTAAAATGAATAACAGTAAGGTATTTTGTTGATTAGGTGCAGCTAGCGCCACAGCTCTATCGCAATTAGTTAAAAATGCACAGAGTTTATCTCTATTTCCATCGTAAGGTTTAATAAATTTAAATAAAATAGGTAATGGTAAAATTGTTTCGTACGAGGAAGAAGTAGTTGGTGTGTCATTCATTTTGAAATGATTTTTAGTATTTTTTATTAAAGAAAATGAAATTTAATTTTACGAGAATTAATTTAATGAATTTTTTTTCTTTACGCGAATTAATTGAATGAATTTTAATTTTACGAGAATTTATTGAATGAATTTTAATAAAATGTGATATTTGAAATTGTTAAGTTTATTATTACGCGTTGTAAAAGAATAAGAGTATTTACTTTAAAAGTAAATAAATTTAGAAATTTAGATATTCACTAATACACGGTTCACGGTGTATATAGTGTGAAGAAAATACACTAATTGTCAAAGTTGAAAGGATTGGGAAAGAATAGGATAAAATTCTATTGGACAAAAATTTTTATGTACTCACAGTAGAAGAAGGACGAGTTGCCAATTCATACTGCAGTGAAGTGAAGTGAAGTTCTTGATGTTCGTCGTCGGAGTTGACACGATTGGATCCTTGGCTGCTTGAAGAACTGAAGTTCACCGTAGATGTTGTTTGTCGCTCGAGGCTTCCCGCGATCTACGTTGTTGCCGGTTTCTTCTCTTCTCCAGGTTACGTCGATGTTGTGAGGTTGACTTCAGGTTGAGCCGTCCCTGCTTTCCGAGGAAAGGTTTCTCCGAGGAGAATATCCGCCAGACTTGTCGTCGTTGTCCTGATGAAGATGGAGTCTTCCGTCGTCACAGAAGTTCCTTTTTGATGAAGAATGTAATCAATCTGCTATCCCGCTTCTGACACCAATTTGCTACGACCCTCGGTTGAGGACGCAGTAAATAATTATTCAACTCTTGCGCGGCGAGTAATGATCAAGATCTCTTCGTATGGGTAGTAGTGTGTGTCTGAATATATCTGCAGATGTAATGTATTGAAGATCTGCAGATGGTTGTAGATAGTTATGTGTTGAGGTAGTAGTAGTAGAAGGTGGAAGTTCAATACAACTTATATATTTTATACGATATATATTTATTTATAGAAGACTTATAATATTTGATTAATTAACTTATAAGTACAATATAAAATAGACAATGACAATAGTGAAGAAGGACAGCGTGGAGACTGTACTTCGAGATGTTAAAATGTGAACTGAGAGGAACGGCTTGTTCCCGTTTATATAGTATTCTAGTATCCCGGATTGTGGGAAATTTCATAGAGTTAAGCTCAATGGCTTGCGTAACAAATCGATAATGAGTTTACTTAATTGGTTTTCTAAAATAATGCATTTATTTGAAAACGCCGAAATGCACAAAGAATTTACGCTTGATTTAAGCCAATGGCAGGGATTATAACATTATGAAGGGTTGACGTTAATGGCGCTTGATTTATAGCAAGGGCTGGGAATATAACAATTTCTTTCCTGAAAATAATTGCCCCTATTAATAATAATTACCCCTAAACGTGGAACAGATGTTGAATATTTTTTAAATAAATAGAGAAACAACTAGTATGGAGAGTCAGTTGTCATTCAAGAGCCGAACAAGTTTTTTACTTATCTTACCTTCGCCTTACCTGAAACCTTCCATCTGCTGCTCGCCAAGCCTCTGAACTCTGTCTGAGGGATCCTGGGACCTACCTAGTCAGGAGTAGCCGGCCCTGCTCGGGCTCGCCAGGACCAGAATCAGGCAGAGAACAACCTCATACAGTGCTCTCACTTTAGCATTGGGTGCGAGAGACCAGAAGAATGGCACTACTATAAGGCATCCTCAGAAAATATTGAACGTATTTGAAACCAGCTCACTATATTTACAGTTTTTGTGCACGCAGGTGTCCAGAACCACATCTGTCCAGTACACTCATATTATAAGAGTATTATATTATGCACTTGTGTATTATGTATCATGTAGATCAGGCTATTACTATTTTTATTTTTAAAAAAAAGTAGTATCTACAAATTAAAAACCTTTCCCTTTGTAACTTCTCTGTGGCATGCACTTACACATTATTATACCTTCATATATATTATAAATATGTTACACTTATATACCAACTATGCATCATGTTATTTTTTTAAGTTCTGTACACATAATCATTTTAATGTTAAAATATGTAAAAGCCCTTTGGGGCGTTAATGAATGAATAAATAAATAAATAAATAACACAATAATGTGTGACGATACGTTCTATGTGAAGCCAATTTTATCGATTCAGAACGAATACAAACATATTCCACGCATGGGGTACCAGGAAAAAAACTCAGAATCAACCTAAAAAAACAGACGACCCTAAATCAAACGGAATGGATAT
Organism: Halesus radiatus; assembly: GCA_022606495.2. NCBI lineage: Eukaryota > Metazoa > Arthropoda > Insecta > Trichoptera > Limnephilidae > Halesus > Halesus radiatus. The sequence goes on from JAHDVE020008277.1 coordinate 153,060, forward strand.
CAACTTCCAAACCTATATCTCGACAATAAAATGAAGACATTTATTAAAGTGCCACTAAAATTTGTTAATAAAAAAGCTGTTTGAAATTTTGTTCCTCGTACTCAAATTTTTCCACATTTGAATTTGACACTTGAAAACATCATAATTCGATTTTTAAATTTATTTATATTTTTTACCTGCTTAATTATTTTTTCTCTTTATTTTATTTATCTAACATCTAATACGTGCTTATTTCGATATGATAGGTTACTGAGGTACAAAAAATCGCATTTTCCGTATAATTGTCTTCCTTACAAAACGTTAAATAATAACGAAAAGTTTGAACATAAAATTGTCTTCAAATGTGATATAGAATCCTTTAAGAAAGCGTCAGTAATTTCTGAACACCGTTTAGTGAAAGTAAAAAACATGTACTATGTGTATTTATATTTTTCATTATTGTTGCATTCTATAATCATGTTCCTCTTACAATTTCACGGACTTCAACAGCTGTGTGATTGCTAATCACAATAATTCTCGCACCTAGCATTACGTTCTTTACTTTTATTTTTATTAACATTTTACTTACTCAAGTCCACTGAACGTTTTACTTCTAATTAGTGGTGGGCGAAGCGGCTCGGTTTAGTGAGCCGGATCACTAAATCAGCTCTCTGTAAAGACAATCCACATGAAAAATGGACGAAAAAAGTATCATGTAATAGCGTCTTAAGGACGTATTTAGGAGGGCCAAGGGAGAGAGGGACAGGGCACGGTGCGGGGGGACGCGAACCGTCGTTCAATCGAGCCGGATAACGGAACCGGTACACTAAAAAGAGCTGATTTAGTGATCCGGTTCACTAAACCGAGCCGCTTCGCCCACCACTCCTTCTAATCATCATACATGCAGATATACACATCTGCGTATACTGTACATATACATATTGTGCGTTGTCTATGTATACATGCATTTATGTTCACATAGTGTGTACTGTACGTAAACAAAGGATTTTTTTTTAAATTTAAATATTAATTGTTTTTGCGTTTAATTCGTAGAACTCCTTTATTTATTTTTTTTAAATTTAATGTAAATCAAATTTAATAATGTTGTTATTAAGTTCTGCAAGTATTTTTAGTTTTTATTATTGTGACAGCTGTTTCGGCGTTTAAGGCCATTTTCAAACTGCACTTTTCAAAGTTTTCATTTTTCAATGGCTCTTTTCAAAGAGCAGTTTGAAAATGGCCTTAAACGCCGAAACAGCTGTCACAATAATAAAAACTCAAAATACTTGCAGAACTTAAAAATAACATTATTAAATTTGATTTCCATAAAATTTTTAAAAAAGTGTTTTTTAAATGTTGTTTTTTTTTTAGAATCAACCTTGTTTAATAACAAACACCACCTTTGATGAAATATTAAATACATTCTACAACCATTACTATCTAACTTCACAATTCAATCAAATTAACTGTTATGTAATATATAATGTGTATATACTTTTTTTTCTATTATACTATCTTTTTTTTCTCTCATATATTATGCAATATGAACAAAGCTTGTCAATATGACCGTCCTAAAACGGGAACTTCCCAGTTGGACAGTCAAAGTGTTCTTACTGAAAAACATTTTTCTGAATTGATTAAATAAATTTGCTTGGACCATTTAGATTTTTTTAAACTTACAATAATCAGTCATCTTGGTGTTGTCATTTAAAACGTTTTAAACGATCGCACCCCATCATTTTTGTCTACTATAAAATATCAGACCGTACTTAATACTGCTTTGTTTTTTTTATTTATAAATGGAATAATTATTTTACTGGGTTTTATAGTTGATTCAAGCCTTTTTAGGAAAGTGAAGAAACTTTGTCCTTAAAATGAGAATACCTTGGCCGCATATTTTAGGTCCGACGATAATTTCTCTACCCGATATTATTCCATATACGATTAATATTTTTAAATTTCAAAGCGAACCTCTTAAAATTTATACGACATTTATTAGGAGAGTCAATAAATAATCCAATCCCTTCTAAAATCATTCTAATTGACTCTCAAAATGTTGACTGAAATGAGATGAAGACAGGCAGCCAGGACATTTAATTAATCGAAGATGTTTTTCCGAGTATTAAACAGAAATATTTGTAAATCCTGGACTGATTAGTGAGATTTGAAAAACATTTCTCGTAATGAAATAATGTAGACACTTAAATCATTGATTTTCAGTAACATATATTTTTAGAGTTATTCTACATATTTTACTGAAAGTACGTTAGGAGGTGCGTCTTTTTATTTATAGAAAAATTGTTTTTAAGCTACCGCACATTTGAAAATGTATAAAAGATTCCTGTTTATCATAATATTCTGTATAAAATACCAGGAATATTATGCAGGTTTTGTAGCAGAGTATATAAAAGACAACTAAAAGTAATCCGCCTCACTTTTCAGATGAGTTTGTTCATAATATTAAAATTCTTTCTGGTACATTTTTCTTTATTACCGCTACACATGCCTTTCTGTATTTCCTCAAAGATTTTAAGTATGTGAAAATGGAAAATATTTCCAAAGCACTTTCCTCCTAAAGGATTTAGATTTTTAATATAGTGTATTTTGCTTTGCATGTAGCCACTTGATAAAATTTCCCACTTTGTTGGCATACAATACAGCAGAATGTAATTTAAAGCTGTACGGTGAAACCTGCCAACAAAGGCAGATTAAACAGCTTTTCAATTCGTACGTTGTGTCACGTCTAGTTTACTGCAACGGAATATATGAAAGTCTCCCCAAATACCCCATAAATGGAAGAAATGCACACGTAAATTGCTTAGCTAGAATAGCTGGTTAGTGCTTACCTAAAATCAGAATAACTAATTTTTTTCACGCACCGATGTGCAAATGCGTCCGCAGCCCCCAACCCTCTAAAAAACTAAATGACTAAAAAAAAGTAACTTCTTAAGCTTTTTGAAGTCATTTTATAAATATTCTCCAGTCCTAAAAATTATAAATACCGACTCTTCTTGTACCACCAATCTTGTAATAAATGTTGCATGAATAAAAAAGGAGGATAAAATAGCAACAGTAAAAACCGTATCGTATCTAAGCTTAAATTTTCTATTAAAACTATGATCATCTGAAGCGACCTGCCATGTAAGTATGTTTTTCTGTATCCGTTTGTACATAATCAAATAGAGAATAGGAAGTAATATTTGGACAGCGCCCTTGAAGTGATTTTTCACAAAAACGGCGCTGTACAAATCATCCAATTATTATTATTATTATTATCAATGCATGTTTTAGAAAAAAAGGCCTGTTTTGTGACGTCATCAGATTCATATCTTGACACTTCAAATCGGGTCCATTAGTAACAGAGAATAGTGTAAAAACAAAGAAAGTTGTCTATGTTTAATAAGAGAAATAATGTTGATAACATTTTTGCTGAAACTCTAATTTATTCATTTTGTCCTTCAATCTTCACACCAATCACACTACTAATAATATCTGTTCTTTTAGTTTGTCAATTTCATCTGCCATAACTCAGGAACATAGCTTTCAAAGCATACTAAAAGTAAACATTAAAAACCGTAATAATAAAATTGATATAAAATAAAGAGAGTGGTGAAACAAGGAATTCCTTCGGTAATTCTAGAATTGTACCTTGTACCTATGACATATTAAGAATGCACAGTAATCAACCACCAACTGTGTACGTTCACGGTACCAATCTGAGCTTCCTAATCCACTTTGGTACAAGCTCAAAAGGTACACACTACACAATATACAATAGAAAACTTCATTTCCCCGAGCTGCAACATATAGCCTGTAAGAAACATTTTATATAAGTACAATATATACATAAGTCGCCATTTCGTGCGTTGGTTCCAGGATTAATAAAAGTTCTAGCAGCTTGCCTCAATGGCGGGAAAAACCACACGGACTTTTCCCTTTGGTCAAACTGTCGGCGACGGAAACGAGGGTGGGTTTTTCCACACTTTCCACAAAACCAAAGCCTGGCTGGAAAAAATCCACAGGGGTTTGGAACCAAAATGCACGAAAAAAGTATAATACATATGTTATTTGGAATTGGTGTGGATCGAGCGTTCGTTTGGAAGCAAAGTATAACAACGTAGGTAACCTAAGATATTAGAAAGGTACCTATCTAGAAATGAGATACCTCTTAATAAATAGATAGATCAAAGATAAAAATATTTCGTAATTTAAGAAAAAATGTATTACGACTTGGTTTTTCTGGACACTTGTACATACTGCATATTTTAATCGACTTTTTTTTCGTTTCCTCCCACCACTGACGTCAAAATTAATAGACTAGCCATATAGCCAAATTTCTCTACCACTTTGACGGCTGGAGCCAAACCACGTAACATCCTAAATTTTGTGCCAGGCGAGTTCACGCATTTCTCGAATACATGACGTCATCATTCGTGTATTGACCAGCAGCGAGTGACATTCAAAGATCTTAAGAAATAAATCAATGTTTATGGTTTCCTGTCCAATCAAACGTTGTAAAAACATAAGCGGTAAAGAGAATAATCAAAACTATCGCATTACGTTCTACAGACAAGCGTTGTTTTAATAAGTTTTAAATACAAACTGTATTTAAAACTTATTAAATTATATAATTCATGAACATATCACTGGTGTCCACGTTTCTTTCACGTGATTTTGTCTAGGGTAAGCAAATTTAAAACATTTGTAAAAAGGGTGAAACAAAACACTTCAAAAAAATATTCGGTTTTTTGTGAACAAGCCGAACCTATTCTTATTTACTGTTTTGTTTATTGGCGGTTTGGGTTCGTTTGGAATCTGCTACCATAGCTATCGGAAAAGGGAGATTTGCCATAAATTCCTCACAATTGTAAAAGATACTTCCAAAAGCTTAGACAAGCAGATTTGCTTTTCTAAGAGTAAATAGTCATACTTTGCAGTGCAATGCAAGTTGCCTGCAGTCCCTATCGGGATGCATTTATTCGCATATCAAATTTGAGTGACACTCCTAAGGTCACCCCTCGCCTCTCCCCTAATTTTGGTTTCTACCCCTTGCGTGTTAGGGCATCTCTATTGTATTCTTTGCTCTATGTCTCTCATTTGATTTTCTGACCACTTCGACATAATTATTTTGTAATTGCCATATTCACTTATGGGCTAGACTAAATAACTGAATACATAAATACAGAAATTATTCCGTGCCGTAGATACACATTTATAAACATCAGAGAAAAAATATTTCACTATTAAGATCTTCCTTAAAACCCAGCGTACAAAGATTTAACTAAGAATACGACACAAACATAACATAAGTATTTTTAAATTCTCATATTTTTTCATGCCATGCCAACAACGCTACTGTTGCGATGTGCACAATAGTGCAATTTTGTTTGAAATACGACGGTTTTTTTCGTTAAGCTTTTGGTTGCGCTGTTTTTCCGGTTTATGTAAACAAGGGGTCCGAAACCCTCGGTCCCAGAAACATCCCTCCATATTAACTGTCCTTTCCGGTGACAGCCAGACAAGACCTTCCGCTGCGCTAGGACTCGGGGGAGGGACTGTAAATTTTCACCCAGCTTTCTTAAGTATTTCCTCGACTTTGTAACTAATTTTCCATTAAAATCAATGTAATAATAAGTAAGTTGCATATTTTTCACTATTTCCTGAATAGCACTGACGATTAAATAACACGTCTTGGCAACAATGGTAGTTTTAGTGACCTTAATTACTTGTAATAGTGACCTTAATTACTTATTTTCTAGACCAGTAATTGATATAGATAAAAAAAATATACCTGTTTTTATAACTACATCGTAACAGGGATGTGCCGACGAAACAGACACCTAAATGTCGTATACATATTAATTGCTAATATACCAAGGCATTTTTTTAATGGCGTACCGCACAAGAGTGCCAACTGCTCCCGACCGTCTGGAGCGAGTGCGACTATGACATCCCCAATTAGAATACGAGTATGTTATGAGACTTAAGATAATGGGGAGGAAAAGGAGATGGGGAAGAGGAAGGTGGAGAAGTACCTGGTTGTTCAGATCTAGTCACCAAACACGGCTAAATCACCAGGGCGATACTGAATGTATCTACCACTCTAGGAAGATGTTTAGTTATTAGTGTTGAGGCTTTATTACCAGTTCCGATTAAATTCCACATAACTTTAATTTATAAAATAAAGATCATATCGACCATGGGTGATCAATTATTATGTTCATATTTTGAAAGCAGGACGAACTAAGACGCAGTAGACTTTACTGGAAAACGAATCATCCTGTAAATCCAGGTCCAGCCCAAACAAGTCAACAATAGGCCCTACCCGGGAAACAGGCTACCTCGGGGATCTTGGCCCGGCCCTATCAATTCAGACTTTTCCGGGTAACAGGGCGGCCCTGGCTGACCTCCACACCGAAGAATAATAATGATTATTGTAAAACACAAAATGAAAGGCGTTATTCTAGACTTTCTATTTAATGTCTCGCCATTAGGGCCACGGTATGGCTTGTGATATTGTGCGGGCCATTTAAAGTTCCACCGCTTGCTGAATTATTATTCAGTCATTTCCTATGTGCCGAGTATTCGCTCTGCAATGGAATGGATCGATTCAATTGCTTTAAGGCCCTCAAAGTGACCTTTCGTAAGAGCTGACCGTTTTGGAAATACGTTGAGCCACTAACGTAAGAATAAATAGACTTGCCCTAACATACCATTAACACGGCTGGAGGCAAAGGTCACGTGACACCCATTTTGACACCAGCCTAGTTCACTGCCGTCGCGTAAGCAATTCGTGAAGCGTTTTTAAAAGACTAAACTAAATGCCCTAACAAAAAATTATTGCTTTTTAAAGAAGCCAAGCCTTTTTAATTATTTGCAGGTATATTAAAAATGGCGGCACGCCTAGGTTACCCCCTCGTCCTTGTTTTGGTTTCTTCACGATGTACGTTAAGCAGTGGCATGCAGTCCATAAAGGCTAAAAAGCTGTGCCTACCGTAAGAAATACAAAAACGATAAAAAAAAGTTTTCTTAATTGTATTTTTCGATGAATTCGGTGAGGAATTTGTGCGCTAATCTATTCAGTTGACGCCAAAAATCGGAGGAAAATGATAACAAAAATGCCATTCCCGAACAAGAAAAACTACACATAGTCTACATTTGGCTACAGAGCAATCCGCTCCACTGGTGTTAGGGCATCTCTATGTATTATTTTCTCTGTGTGCTGAGCATATTGCGAGTGTCCATTTCTATAGATTTCAGCACATTACGTGAGGATGGGGTATTCTTCCACTAAAATTTCCGTACCATGAATATAACCTAACCAAAGCCAACAATTTTTTATTCCTCCTACAACCATCGTAATAAGCGGAAATATTGCTTGAGCAATGGTGGAGGACTTAGGTATCTCAGAATTGAACGCAAATCGCATGGGTAACTAAACGTTTGGAAGCTTATACCGATATTATATTCCTTGAAAATGATCTGTTTATTTTATTATTAACGTGGCTTCCACACGAGCGGGCGGCCCAACACTAAAAAAGCCATGGAGTCAAAAGGTTCGACCATTCGGTCTTCCTTTCCTAAAGTTACCATGGATGGTCGAACCTTTCGACGCCACGACTTTTTTAGTATTGGGCCGCCCGCTAGTGTAAAGGCCACTTAACTACTTTTCCAGGGGCCAGTGAAGAAACATAAGCTTTTTGATAAACTCGGGTCTAGACAATCAAATATCATATAAAGAGAAAGCTAGTATTCTCTCTTCCTAAAACATATGTCTGACCATAAGGGAAAGAGAAATAGAACGAGTTTTATGTTTTGTTTGAACGAAAATTGACAGATTGACTGTTGTAAGGGACCAAATAATGCAACGATGATAGGTGCCCTTATCCCTGTATGAAAGGGGAAGATTGGGAATGACCTGACTCTTCAGGAGGCCTATTCTCGTTATTTTTCAAAGAAGATTCCTTATCCTTTTCCTTAGGCTTAAAGACTTCTTGCCTAACTGCGATTCCGGTTCTTTCGAATGACAGCTGTCAGCTGTCATTCAGAAAATGACATTCATTAAAAATATCAATATTTGCGTTTGTTTGTTTAACAAGACAAAAACTCAATATCAAGTTAATTACAACGTTATTAACTACGTTATTATCAACTTTACACATTATTAGCTTTACAATTATATATGGAAATATATATGTAGGCGGCAAATGTCACTTTTAGAAGTAGTGAGAGAATAAACAGGTAATTACTATATAGTGAGTTAGGTACCTTTTCACAAAACGTAATTCTTCGTTAAAAAGCGTATTTATGCAATTTAAAAATAAAATAAAAATGTATTAAAAAGCATTATAATATAATGATTTTAAAAGTTTTGGATAAAACTTTGTGTCACTTGAAGATATTTCATCGACAATCAACAATCTGTTTAGGATTCTTTTACTTTGTCTCTCCGGAATTCCGCAGTTAAGCAAGCCTTTAAGCCTAAGGATAGGGATAAGGAATATTCCTTAAAAAGAACCAGAATAGCGCTCCTGATATAGTTATTAAACCATTTAAGCAACGTTACGATTCTGAATGATGGGCTTTCACCAGGGCGATACTGATTAACTTAATCCTTTCCGATCGTGAAGTATATCACATATAATGAGCAAATGGTGCACCCTGTATAGCGTAAAATACACTTTTTTTAATTTTATTTTACAAAAGAAATAAATACAATGCAAAAAGTCCCGATAAACTAATTTTTTGTAGTTTGTCTAACGGGAACTTGTTATTTAAAACTTAAAATTTACAGACAAGGTTACAAAATATTTCAAATAAAAATCTAAAAAACATATGTAACAAACTTAAAGTAAAATATTTCTACAAAAATATATTAAAAAAAAAAAAAAACATTAACGAAAGCAATAAATCATGAATAAAATAATATTTATTAAATAAAATGTAGACATAATTTGTCTCGACGCCATCTATTGAGGGATTTAGCCGTTACAAGCCTTTCTCATACTAATAAAGTTGGCTGTTTACAGGTGAAATATAATAAAAACAGTAATTATTGAATGAAACACTAGTATATATTGATTAACTTGGCGTAGCTCAACGGTAGAGCATCTGACCGGCACTCAGAAGGGTGCAGGTTCGAGTCCTGTCGGCGACATTTATCTTTGCTCGGAAAAGTTTTTTTCAATTTGATGAGTGTTTCAGGCTAATAATTATTGTTTATAAAAATAAAATAATATTTCCTTATTTCTAATACAAATAGCTTCTTTCAGCTAGCCAAGTTTTCAATGTGTTTATTAATGATTTAGTTTTAATACATTTTTTTTATTTCAGCGGGTAACATATTTATACAACTAGAAATCATGTGATTAAACTACTAAATTCCTCCTCCATATTTGTTTTTATGCTAATAATCTAACCAATGAATTATGTTATTATTATTATCTCCATGAATTATTGTATTATTAATTACGTATTTTATGTAGTTGAATTTTGCTTACAGATGACTTAATAAACTGTGAAGATAATATCACTGTTCAATGGAACACTAGCACCATTTTCATATTTGCTCAAATTTTACTTCTATGATAAAAGACAATGAAAGCGCATGAGGGACCGAAGAATTACATGATCTCCGTGCAGAATAAGAATCTAAATCTGAAATCCCGCCTCTGTGACACGTAGCAAAAATCGATTGGTAACATGATGACGTGTAGATCCAACATTTTTTTCCTAAACTCCTACGTGACGGAACCGCGTGGCCTCTAAGTCAATGGATTGAATCGTCCCCAAAGCAGACCGTGAACTACTATGTTGCAAAGGGTGACGGTGATTGAGAATTAAAGAGGGTTTCACACATTATAAGAGAAACACGAAATGTTCAAAAATTCCACACATTTACGTGTTTTTTATTCGAACCCTCATTTGTCAGATATTTAGTTGGACTGAGTAGAGAAAGTAAGAGATAAATAAAACAGTGGTATAATTGTAAACATTTTATACAATAGCCCTCCAGGAAGGATGTTAAAGTGTTTATTTACCGACACAACTCCAATAGAACACTCACTACTAATGGTGAACTTTTATACGTCTTACCTAGAGGAATATCTTGTCCAAAGTATTCTTATTAAAATTAAATCAAAGTGTTATTGACTCACTTCTGTGTTACAACTCATCTAGTTCAACATATTGCTTTTCCTACGAAATAATGAATGAATGCTATTTATCAATCAACACTCTACTAATTGTGGATACCATTCTCCTTTGTCCGGAATGTCGATACTTGTCAACTCAAGTCAAAGCATTAAATTTTTTGGTGTAAGTCATAAGTCATAATGTTTTCTAATAATAAGACACATTTCTTGGACTTATCGATTGTTCAGACTTAGACTTGACATTATCTTCCTTGTGTACATTTTTGTCGTACATATTGGGCAATTCCGAAAATAGAATATTATATTTACTAAAAAATCCCATGGTTTTCGAACTATTTGGAATTGTTTGAAATTTCTAAAATTGACACTCATTGAATTTTCTCAGTTTCTTTTCTTTTAAATAATAGTATTGTTATCAGAAATACATTACTATTAGGTGCTACTTTAGTTCCTTTTTTTTAGAAAATATCAATTTTCTCCTCTAAGTTTGAACACTCTTTTTACGGAGGCCTGGCTTGAAATCAATTGGCTTGAAAATTGCCGGTTTAATAGAGATTCTAAAATGGTTTCACAGATGCTGTATATTTTTGAAGGAAAAAAGATTATTGCTATTATTTTGGATCAGGAGTTATTGTCACAGAATTATTTTTTAATTCAAAATCAGATAAAAGAAAAAAAAAATGGCAAAGTGAACTCATGAAATCTTCAAAAAATATCAACTTCATCTATATCACGTTGTACTCGTGCAAACCTTCAAACTTGGGATTTTCCTGCAAGAGTGGCTTTCTGTGCGGCTTTTAATAAAACTAGAAGTTCGTTTTCAAGAAATTGTGCCTATAAAAAAAACTAAAAAGTAAAAACTCAGTTCCTTTTTACGTAGCATATTACTCTTTATTGTGCTGGCAGTACTTGTGTTGTAATTTAGTTTTACAATTTATATGGTATCATGCGAGGTGTTTTGGAAGCGTATTTCGTGATAATTTACGATGCAACCTTGTGACTTATTCAACTGTAGGAAAATACTTATTTTATATATGTTTTCTATAATTGCAATTGTAGGGTCTATTATCAATCATCCATTTCTTCAATTTCTGACAACAGAAATAATTATTTAATGAAATGAATGAACGCATTCATTTGTTACTTTCAGTTGATACTTAATATACTTACAATGCCGTGTGCAGGCAACAATGTAATCTGAAAATAGTTTCGTTGACCCAGAAATACACGGCAGATTGTCATGTAAAAATATACTCAAACTGCAAGAGTGTTTCTTGCGCTAGTTTTCAGTGGAACATACCAAAATATATTTTCTGTGACTTGTCGTCATATGTATTGATATAGATTCGTGTGCATTTTGTTGTTGTTATTTTGTAATTTTATTTTAGATGACAGTTGGACCGCCGAGAATTGTCTCGCCGACAGTTGATCCCCCGGACAGTTGATCCCTCGGTCAGTTGATCTCCTAAAGGATTTATTCTGCAAAGAGATTTCTACAATTTTCCTAAAGCCGTTTGCATGTATAAGTATGCCGTATTTTGTTATTCAGCTGTATATCCTCACTGCACACTCCTTAAGAGACTCGGCATTACCGTTAACAAAAATATTTAATGGTGCAGATTTCCACTCAAGACACCTGCAGATATAATTTTATCGACTTTGGTTATACAGCCGTATATTCTCTATACATACTTACTTTACAAATGAGGACGTACAACAGATAAAATCCTTTTGGGGATCAACTATCCGGAGTATCAACTATCTGGGGATCAAGTCTCCGGGGGGGGCAACTGTCGGGGGATCAATTGTCATAGAATCGTTATTTTTAATGAATAGATTGTACAAAAAAAGGTTCAAGAATTGCCACTGACTTGAGAATTAATAGACTTGCCTTAATGTACCATTTCGACGACTGAAGGCAATGTTCACATGACATCCATTTTGGACCACCTAGTTCACTGCCGTCCACGTTTATTTCGCGTGATTTTTAGACCAGCAAGCAAATAATAAAACATTTATAAAAGAATCAAACTAAATTCTCTAACAAAATATTCAGTTTTTGTAAACAAGCCGAACCCTTTTACTTGTGGCTGTTTGACTTAAATTGGCAATTCTACAAGCTCGCTCCTCGCCTCCTTGTGTTGGTTTCTTCCCCTTGCGTGTTATGGCATCTCAACGTATTATTTGTTCTGTGGGAATAGCTAAAATTCAATGCAAGTATTGTGTCAGCTCACGAAGAAATTAACGATTAAAGAAATTACCTAACAGCAATTACGATCTAACGTAAAAGTAGGTTAAGCCAATTTAAGTTCCGGAGGTTAATTTGAAACATGAAACCGGATGTTACGACGTTAGGCTGTAACTTTTACCGGAAGTAACCTCTGGCAGAAGCTGTCTACTTTAAATTACATTAGATCCTCGCTTGTGTATCCGTGAACGACACATTTTAATAAGGCATTAACCGTCTTAACGCCTTGTTATGGGTATTAATCTAAAGTTAAATGTGATTATGGGGATCTGTGCCAAGTGAAACGTTTATGGTGGTAATATCTAAGATGGGGTTCATGGTGTGGAATAATATTACTCTCGCTCCGGCAACTACTCGTACATTGCCATAGATCACAATATGTCAAACGGGGATAATGGACTTTTGGACGCATTTGGACCTAAATAGACACCTAATCAACTCGGGAAATGGAATAACGCAATTAATGTGTTTTTTTAATAGAATATACACATGGAAAGGCAGCGCTAATATTATTTATGTGTTTGAGGTCTTAAGAGGAAAACAACAATTTGGTGTCGTATGTACTGTTTTCTGTTAATTTAATTTTAGTTTCTATGAAATCTGTTCTCGTTCCGTTTCTAAAATGTATATCATAGACCCGATTTCCCAGCTCAATATGCACAGGGTTTCCTGGCCGTCAGTAGCGCAGTGAGATTTTTTGATTTTTGACGTATTGTGACAAACATTTTAGCATTGAGAAATATTTATTTACAAATGAATCATCTTGCAAAGTCCGATATTCTCCCAATAAGCAACACCAGTCCATTTTTTTTATTATTAATTAATAGTGACGTTCCAACGTATATCCCAGTACATTTCTTTTTTTTTCCCGAGTTAGTTTTCATAGTTAAAATAATTTTCAAAGTTTAAATTTTTCAAAGCCCACCAAAACGCTCCAAATGGCCCATCGGTTTTGATCAGTTTTGAAGTTAGAATGCCAAATGTTAAAACCAGGATGAGCTTTACCGTATATAATTTTATATTCTATTCATAGTAAACCATAACTGAACATAAGTAATAAAATTATGTACCTTTTTAGAAACTTTAATTCGAAGAATAATAACAGTACTGAGCATTAATATTATCATAATATCCGTATTGATAATTAGTTTGCTCGTGAATACTCCAATTTATTTCACAATTTCGCCAAAACTAAAAAAAAAATACAAAACAGATCTGAAAAATAAAAATTTTCATACTTATCCAAAAACCAAATCTTCACGTGACGTTAGATTTTCCAAATGCAATGGTACCAACATAACAAGGTCCTTTGAAGAGATAATTTTTTATTCATTTTTAAAAAACGATTTATAATTTCTACATATAATTTATATATAATAAATGTATTTATTCAGAATCGTCGTTTGCTGATCTATATTTTTGAAGCCATTATATGTTTCACTGGAGTTCCTCATTGTTCTAAAGTTTAAAAAAAATCAGCATTAATGCTTTTTGTTGATAATCTATGTAACGTAATTATTAACCCCGTTATAAATGCAGCACTGCGATTGTCTATGACAAGATTTCATGACGTGTCTATGAACGACACATCCGACATCAGAGAGGGAAGCGGGGGTCAAGATGGTGACAGACGTAACCTGACGCGGGCCACGGAGCTCGACTTGATAGAAGTGGAGTTTTATGTATTAGTGATCCTGTTTTGTTTGACGCCAGGGAGCGTCTACCCTATTTACCCGAAGTGGGTATGTTTTTTAATTACGGATGGCCAATTCCGTAAAGTGATCAAATCCAAGTGCCAAGTGCCAGGTACGTTGGAAAAAGAATCCGTCCACAAGAGCAATCCCTTTATTCTTGAAATGGTTTCGTTTTAAAATTAATCCTCCTCTCTACTCTTCTTTTTCTTCTAACATTACAATCTGGTTATAGAGCCAATAAACATTATGTTTTTCCTTTAAATAGGGTTTTATTTCTAGTATCATGATATACATCACACTTCCCCGTGCTTCATCCATCAGACTCAACCACGAATCTTGAGATAGAGTTGAACATTACCAGGCGAGGTTACATCTACTTACATTCATTATTTGAAAAAAAAAACATTAAGGAGGCAAACAATAATGTTTTACATTTTTCTTCCTCTCTCCTGAAAATGTTCAGTTTAAATTCTGGCAAACAGATTCTGCATACAGTCTGACATTTTATATTAGACAAAAAATGAGAACGCTGCGATCGTTTAAAACGTTTTAAATGACAATACCAAGATGACTACTGGGAAGAAGGTTAGTTTATAAAAGCTCAATGGATCAAGCTTTTTTTTGCTTTCAATAAACGGTATCCAGAAATTAGTGGTAATCTCTGAAAGGTGATAATTCTACGTCCCATTTTATGTTAAAACTAATTTTTATTATTTAACACTCTGCAAAGAAGACAATTACACGGAGGGTGTATTTTTTTATATTTCTTACATTTGTGTATCGAAATAACCATGTATTCGATGTTAGATAAATAAATAAAAAAATAAAACAAGATCAAATTCACGGATTCAAAATATTAATAAAATAAAACATAAAAAACGCATTATGATGTTCTGCATTGTTTCTTTAATTAGCACACAAGCACACTAAAAATTGGAGAGCCGCCCCTGCTGTCAAGCTGTCCAATGGTATGGAAAGGGGCGGTGCGTACCTCGTGGTGTGAGCCATAGGTCTAGCCAGTGTCGATACGTGATTTTTTAAAATCATAAAATCGCAAAATGGCAACTAACTTTTTTACTCCCCATAAGCGTAGGAATCGCTGGTTTATAAAGTCTGGAGGTTTTTTTTTTCTCACCCCTCCTACACAAAGAGTATACCAACCGCCACTATACATCATTTTGAACATACTCGTATATGTAAGTGTCGTAGTCATACTACTTTTTTTCACGGAATATATGAGTATATGAGTTTGCTACATGAAGAGGATAAAGAGTGGGAGCCAGAGGCAGGGGAAATAAAGTTTTCAATAGGGTATTTACGAAGCCACCCATTATTTAATCAAAAGTTCGTTCCAATAAAACCTCCGAGAATCTGTAAGACATATCAATATGGCGGCTTACATTTTGAAGTCCTGAAAATAAGTTTGTTGTGCGCGGACTTCAATGTTAATTTTAGTAGTCACCTCTGGGCTGAAGCCCCCAAAATCTAGATTATCTTGATTATTTCATTTATTAGTTTCATGTAGCAACATTTTCCGTCTACTGTGGTGGTGGCAGTGACGTGCATTCCGCAAAAGCTGAAAAGCTGTACCTACCCTAATAAAAACAAACCTTAAGGCGATACAATGGGAAGTAATGCAAAATCGTCTGTTTTCGGTTTGAGAACTTGATGGCCTAGAAATATCATAGATCATTTAATTAAGAACTCCGAGTAGAACACACCTTCGCCTTTCGTATAACCGTCCAATTTGTTGGTGTGTATTTTTATAAGCCTAAAAAAAGTATCACACCTAAAAAAATTTTTAAAGTTCAAAATCTCCTACTTACGAACCCTTTTTCCGATATTGTCGTATTGTTCATTGTGGAAAATTAAGTTTTTTAAAATATGACCGTAAAACATTTTAATTGTTATGCCTGAGCTTTACAAATTAAAATAAAACACGCGTTTTGGTTTTTTGCGTAAATCAAAACATGCGGCTGATAAGGAGCGCGTGATTCTGTCGGAATTTTTTTTTAAGTGGATGGCCTTAAGGAGAAATTATAGGAAAATAAAAAGGGGAGACGAATTGTTGATCGAAATATATTTTTCTATGAATTTGGCAAGGAACTGGTACGCTCATTTATTTACTGGACGCAATAACAATCAGCGCAAGATGATTTGCAATTCATACCTAAACTTACACAGCCCACCTTTTTTATACAGCAATGCCCGCCACTGGATGGTAGTAGGAGATTTTCAAATGTTGTCAGGTTATTCGTAACCCGGGAATTTTTATCTTTTTTTTAATTCTAAATTTAGAGAGTTCCTCTGATGAACAATCCGTTGTTTCCTGCGAATCGCAGACATGATATTTTTAAACAATTCAACAAATATTGTTTTACATCATTTGAACGAGGCATTGTAAAGTAGGTATCTACCTAAATTAAAACTGGTATATTGATAATCATTTATAGACATTACTGGCGTTGAAAGGGTCGGGATATGTGTTGAGTGGCTTCCGCATTGCTGAGGATCGTGACCCCCACTCCAAATTCCCTCGTGTACTAGGCTCCTCCACTCCTCGCAATCCTGCACTGCCTAGAGAGCCACGGACACTGACGTTCCGAACACCTTCAAAATTTGGTCTCTACAACGCATCTGTGACCTTCCTCTATTTCTCCTGCTTTCCACTTTGCCAGTGACCATGCGCTTCTCTAGGTTGGAGTTCTCGGTTTGAAGAGCAAATGTTCAAAAAATCTGAGGATACGCTGTAGATAGACAGTTGATAGCTTATTGTGGATGCCAAGCTCTTGCATAATTAATATATTTGTGAAACCTAAGCATTATCAACCATCATCACATTTATCTATCCTCTTCCTTTCGCTGGCTCTTAGTATCTATGTTTCCACACCGTGTGTTATAAAATGTCAAAAAAAGGAAGAAAAGTTAAGTTAAATAATGAAATTGATAAAAAAAACAATACGGAAAATAGATTTACTATTTAAATGTTCATTTCTGCCAATAAGGGCAAAAAGGATAGGTAAATATGTGGAATACGGATTTTTTAAAAATATATTTAAAGTTATTTTGGGACAAATCACCATCCCTCAATGGCAACCCAGGGGCCCGATTCAGGTTATTTTTAATAATAATAAATTATCCTGTCTTTAAGCTTAAAGACAAGGTTCCGGTTCTCTCGGATGACAGCTGTCATTCGGGGAATGATATTCTTTAAAAATATCGAAATTTGCGAGTTTTAACAAAGGAATTACTCTTTATTATCGTATTACTTTAAACATTATTAGTGAGTTGTTTAAATTCTAAAAATTATAATAAACTACAGGTGTAAAGTAAGTTATAATATACAACTCGTGTTTAGTATGTGTGATGCGCTTGTTATTTTTATTTATTTATTTTATTACAGAAACAAAACAGTACATCGGTTACAGTGAGAAACAATTTCCGGAAATTAAAAGTGCATATCCATGATATGTTTCCTTGTAATGTCTTATTTATACATGTATTTACCTGGTGACATGTGTAGTGTATTAGTTTGTGTGTGTGTTTGTAGGTTTGATAACTGATGGTCTACATTAAAGAAGTGATGCCATATGTGTGCGCATTGAGCAGCTTATATAATAATCAAAATACTTTAAATGTGTCCAGTGAATCCAAGAAAATTTCAATGTTAGACTTGTTTCGGTAAATGTCATTCAATGGATGAAGAGCATTGTTAATTGATGAATTTGCAACCATTTGTTTTGTAACTATGCTTGTGAAATAGTGTTATATGGCGGTACGTCCCAAAGGTGTGTCGAAATTAATTAGAGACAGAAGTTCGGTACAGTCGATATTATTATATAGAATTCTATGCAGATTTGTTAAATCAGCTACTGTTTGCCTTTGTTGCAAAAAATGAAAGGTACATTGAAAGATATTGTTGAATTTGTAGGTGAGAATGTGTTATATAATATCAGTGTGTGGCTTAAGAGTGAAGGTATTAAGTAGTTGCAATGAGTTCTGCGACCCCTATTCACACCGGAAACCTTAATAATTCCTCCAACAATTCATCCCCCCTTTGATGTGAAACCTCTTAGCTCAAGCCCACCCGAGAAATTTATTACTAAAGTTACCAAAAACGTTAACATCTACTGTAAATATATAAAACCCTTCGAGCCACGCTTTTTGGGAATGTCACTTTTAAGTGGTGTCAGATAGTTTTCCAATGACATTATGGAAAAAAAACATTAGTTGAAAAGGGATATACCTCAATTTTAACTATCTTGAATTGATTCAAACCTTTCTGTATTCAAAAAAAGAAAAGCAATATTTTCTATTGGTTCAGGAAAAAAAATCGCTCTCACATGCAAATCAAGATTTAAAGTGAATTTTTTCGAAGAGTAAAATATTCGTTTTTATCGTCGTTTGTGAAGTTTTCATTCTGTGGCTTAAAGCGTTTTACCTATTTACAGTCAACGTAATGAAAAGCAACTAACGTCATAATTGATAGACTTGCCCTAAGTATACGTGACACCCATTTTGACACCAGCGTTGGTTCACTGCAGTCCACGTTTGTTTCGCGTGATTTTGACTGAGGTAAACAAATTAGAAAACATTTATAAAAAGGTTCAAACTAAATACTCTAACATAATATTCGGTTTTTGTAAACAAGCTGAACCTTTTTACTTAGTTGCTGTTTTACTTAAATTGGCGGCCCTGGCCTTCTTATTTGGGCTTCTCCCGCTTGACTGTTACCGCATCTCTATATAATATTTGCTCTGTGATGAAAACTTATTGTCTTAAGCACCTGTGAACATCAAACTGATAGAGACTATCGAAACAAGAGTTGACCCAACCACAGTACTCACACATGTGCTTTGCTTACATACAGCATATTTCTTCACTTGTTATTCAACTTCAAAATTCCAGTGAAAATGAAAAAAGTTTATGTTTAGCCCCCTAATGCCCCAGGTCCTTTAAAAGAGGGGTTCAAACCAAAATAAATATTTTACTACACGAGTAAACGCCCGAGGTACTTCTCAAAGTAAATTAAATTAGATTAAATTCGTCTGGGTCTGAGAGTGTTATTCTGGGTAATATAATTGGTAAATCTTGGGCCTTAGGAGTTTATTATAGAGGAGGTTATTATAATAAATTGTCAAATAGAATCACTTCGGATATCGACATATTTAGCATCGATGAAGCTGCGTTTAAACAGAAATCTTTTTTGCTGCTTGTATTCGGAAGGATGCCTTTAATAACTATTAGAAAATTAAAATTCGATCGAAGTGTACCGTACCTCTAAGCTTGTTGTCAATTTCTCGGTAATAACGGTAAGTCTGCGTGAGCAGGACAAAAGCCTGTTTCTCAGTGACGTTTGAAAGGGACACCACTGTCGAAATTTTATACATGAACACCAGCCGTGGCGGCTCGTAACTTTTTAGTGTGCTAGGGTGCTAAGATTGAAAAAGTCTTAAACATTATTGATGTTGTTGCAGCCGAAATCGATTTTTTGTATGAAGATCTTTCAGCAACCCGGCGCGGTGCAGCGCACCATCAAACTGAAAATACCTGAAAATCTTCATACAAAAATTTAATAATTCCGTTTTTTTAATCAATTACACTTTAGCACACTAAAAAATCACCACCCGCCACTGGACACCAGTACACACAATCCCAAGTTTGTGCTGTTTGGGTATCTCCGATCGCGCGACCTATACTTTAAAATACGATTTTTTTTATGTATAAAAAATTCATTATTTCATAAAAAGTATTGTTAATAAAACAAGCACTTTGTATTGAACCACTAATTTTATTTTTAATTTATGACCAACCGGTTTCGCCTATCCTAATCTTCGTTGGTGTAAAATTTAAAACCATACAAAAATACATAGAACGAGCATATATACAGGTGAGACACAATACCATGTGTGTCATACCTGGCATTCCCGTTATACGATGGAAGCCCGAAGTTTATAACATGCCTCCTCTATAAAGGGTCTCCGGTTCATGTTTGAAGTAGGCTGACATATCATGCTCATATCGAGATGGCTTGTAGCACTCCATTGAGAATGCTGAGCGTTGTTCTACATACTGCAAGGAATTTTAGAGGTACGCGGGTTCTAAAAATTTTATTAAATTCCTTAGTAAGGAGTAGTCTCGAGAGCGGGTCGGTACTTTGGAGCCCACATCAGGTGAAGTATTCCCTCATGTTGGAGAGAATTCAGAAAAAAAACCCTACCTGAGAGAGAATGGCTACAATCCCACAGACTTTCTTTGGGGTATGCTCGGAATTAATCATCTGGGTAACCGCATTGTTACACATTTCTTCAGACTGATTCGTTAGTGGTTTGAAAACTCGGCTATCATAGGGAGAATTCATTTCTATGTTCCCGATGGTTATCTCCGTCAGCGACAGCATAGACAGTTTTATCTCCCAACCTGCAGGACCAACTTGAAATCAATTCGGATATTGACGTATTTAGCATCAACGAAAAGCTTTATTGCGGCTGGCATAAAATATACCTACTTATTAATTTTTTTTTATACACCATCATAAATTTCTAAAGTTTTTAAAATAGTATCGTATTATAATTTTTTTTTGTGTTCAGTGCCAGGGAGCATTTCTCCCTCTTCCTGTGTCAACTGTGGTTAGAGGTGCATAAATGTGGAGATAATCATCTCCACCCAGTGAGCGGGCTGCCTATTTCTACTGTAGTGCTTTTATTTATTTATATTTCAAAGAATTGTAAACTGTGTTTTATGTGCTAGCGGTACTTGCTGATGCCAATCTTATATTTAAGCCCGCTCACTAAGGTAATAGAGGGTATAAGATGGAATTTAGGTGGAGACGGAGGGGGTTGGTGCTGGGGTCCAGCGGCTGAGGTTGGAGATGGAGGGATTCGAGTTCGATTCTAATTTGGAGTAAAATGTTTTGGCTAAATCTACTATATGTTTTCGGAGTGGAGGGGTTTTCGAACCCGTATTAATTATACTATTCCTGGCGAACCAGGGACTTTTGGTGAATCGTCGGAGCAATGCATTCTGGAATGATTCTAGCCTTTTTGTCTTTGAAGTAGCCCATATGGGTGATGCGTACGTTAATTTTGGTCGGATTGTCGATGTGTAAATGAGAAGTTTGTTTTTAGGTTTAGTTTACTGTTGTAGCTGATAAGGGGGTATAATGCGTTTACTGTCCTTCTCGCTTTCGCTAGTGTTTCGTTAATGTGTGTGTTCCATCGTAGTTTCCGGTCAAGTGTCACTCCTAGGTACTTGGCACTCTTTTGCCATGGTATTATTTTGTCGTACATTTTGACGTGCAAAATAATAAATGAATTTAATTGAATATAAAATAGAGTAAGAAGTTTGAAAAAATAGAGCAGTGAGACTGATTATAAACTAAATAATATACAAACATTATGTTCTTTCTTCTAACCCAGTAAACTATACACACGACGTTTCCACACTGCCACTATTCTTATTTTTTAATGAAATGTTAAATTGCTAAACACTCATTTTTGGGTCCACATATATACAATAAATTCCAACTGATAAAGTAGAGGCCGTTTAAGATGCTCGTAATAATCCAAACAGCATCTTCGCAGATGAAAGGAACACCTCGGGGCCTCCTGGGCGGAGTTCAGATAAAAATAGAACCGGAAATACGACAGCTCAATATTATATCGATCGCAGGTATTTTGTGGACTTTATAATAAGATTCTCCCAAACTTAAACTTTTAACGATTCGCTAAATATCTTAGGCAATATGAAAATATAACTTTGTACATGTTTCTGCTAGAACACTATTACTCTCTGTAAAAAGCAGAAAACTTGGTATAATTGCAAAAACTGTGGTTCTACATTAGTGAACTTGGGCACCATGAAATTTGACAAGCTTTTCAGTCTCGGATTTCTACTTAGATCTGAGCATATCTCCTTTTTTCTTACGACGTCATTTCCATCATAAGCTATGGAACTGTCAAATAATCATTTAACTCTCGGGGAATAAGAGGACATGCTATATTGCTTGTTCAAGAAGATTGACCTTTAAAAATATCTGAAAATCTCAGGGGAAACTAGGTACAGGCAAATCATTATAAAGTGATTCTTGCTTGTGTACTGGTATGCTGTATCGCAAGACTACTGAGGGGTATGTGGGGACTACGGGCAGATGTTCCAAACTGTTTCGAACCAGTTTGAACCACTATCAGTTTCCACTATTTGAACCACTATTTTTCTGCAGTTATAGCTACAAGTAAGATATATTTAAAATGTACACTGTACACACCTACAAAGTTGTCTACTATGATCGACATTATGGGTGTAAAAAAAATGAATTCAACAAATAGCTTGTTAGTTCTTCTTTTGGCCGCCTTCTGAATATATTTATATATAAAATGCGTTTAAAAACTGAGATGATTTGGTTGTTGGCGGGTATGGCGGTAATATGAAATGTAATAAATTGTTATTGTAAGTTTGAAGATATTGTCCTTCTGGACACTTATACAAATACTATATGTCTTACAATAATAACATATTGTGCTTTTATAAGTTTCTTGGAGGATTTGAGCTTTAAGCCTACATTAACAATTCATTCCGTTTCATATTCCGCGCAAAATTTTTTTTTTTAATACTTTAATTTGTGCAAACTGTGAGCGCGCATTACATTTCGTTTACCTTTAAAAAGGTGTGAGATCCTAAATAATACAAGGTGTACGTATTAATTTCTCGGTTCTGGCCAGTTTCCCGGAAGAAATTTATCCCGGAAAGCTGCGACAAGTTCCGACTAAGTTAGTTAAGTTGTATTGAGTTCCACCGCTCCTCCCATATTATAATTTCTCATCCTGTCATAAAAGTTTTTCAATTTAAGTAAATGAAGTGCTTTTTCTTTTCGTGCTTCTTTCCCATTTCGTTATATAAAAATGTAAGTTTTTAATAAGTTTAACTGCATCCTTGCGTTGGGAAGGAAGTTCCAAATCTAGCGATTTGTTTACATTTTTTTGTGTGATTTCTAATAAAGGCGTTATTTTAAACGTTTTTGCCGCGTTATACAGTCACAGTTATATTTATTTATTCAAGGAAGGCTTTTACATGTTGATAGTAAAATAATATAGTACATAAAATAATAATTAAAGTGTAAAAGAAGTAAGTGGGTACAATATAAGTATGTAGTTACAGCGTAATGAATAACGGTTTTGCCTGTGGTTACATCATAACTGCAGGTTGTACAAAAGAGTATAACAAGTGGTTTAGTGCATAATATAATAACGTTAAGTATAAAAGAAGTAAGAAGGTAGAGACTAATTATTAT
This sequence comes from Halesus radiatus, assembly GCA_022606495.2. Taxonomy (NCBI): domain Eukaryota; kingdom Metazoa; phylum Arthropoda; class Insecta; order Trichoptera; family Limnephilidae; genus Halesus; species Halesus radiatus. The sequence continues at coordinate 176,424 of JAHDVE020008277.1, forward strand.
GACGTTGTAAAAGATGAACAGTTGTAAAGCGTGTTTATAACACAGCAAACCTTTATTACACCCCGAATAGGTGTTTTATAGAAACATAACATAATAAATACAGCGATAAAAAAGGTGCGCATGAAAAACCTTATTAAATCTAATAAAAAAATTCAAATTAACTGATTCTTAGCCTAAACACAGTGTTGTAACAGTAAACATCAATTGAACTATACTCATTACTGAGTCTGTGCAATCTTTGAAAATAGGAGAGTTCTCGAAATAATTATTTGAAGACGGTGGATTATTATTATACAGAGCCGTCCTTCTCGTATTACGGGTAAGTTAAAAATGGTATAGTCTCTCAGTATCGCCGGTCTCCTTGTAAATAGTTATAATAATTTGGTTGTATATCTCGTGTTCATCAGAACTCATTAGTCTTGATCAGTGCTTTTTTTCTCTTCTAAAGAGCGATTGTGCGGAGAACTTCGATTAAAAATATGAGAAAGTAAGTGTATCGGACGTCCCGCCTCTCCCGAAATGTTTTGACGCACATTTCTTGTTTGTTAATATATGTAACGGGCGGTCTATGGCGAGCTTGTTCTCCACCGACCGCTCATACTTAAATGACTGAAATAAATCGTTAGAGCGGTACGGCTAGTGGGAGGGAGACAAACTTGTCCGGCATCCACACGGCGCCGTACGTCGGCGCGTTTCGAACTGCCTTAAGTGGCCTGCGAAAGCCACTTCGGGCAGTTAGCATTCGACCGACAGCCTGACAAGTACTTCTCTATCTCCACCACCCGCTCTGACTTCTGAACCACCCGCCTTGTTTTACTCTGACCACTTCTTACCCCCATCGGACTACTGCCTCGGACTGGACCCAATAAGCAACTGCCTCGGACAAGGTTAACAAAAGTCGTTGTCGTCAGTACCGCTCCTCCTTGCAAAAGGAACGGTAGGAGTGCTACCTCCCCTCCCAGCCTCGCTCCGTAGATTGGGATCAGTCGGCCTCATACAGTTCGCTTATGTGCCAGATTACGTCTGGTACAGTAAGACTGTAATTAGTTATTTATTGTGTTTAATTCGTAGAACTCCATTTAATGTTTTTAAATTTCATGTGAATCAAATTTAAAAATGTTATTATTAAGTTCTTCAAGTATTTTTAGTTTTTATTATTGTGACAGCTGTTTCGGCGTTCGAGGCCATTTAAAAAAAAACTTTCATTATAATATATGCACAATATAAAAAGCGCCCGTTCATATTCCGCATTTAAAATTCGCGCAACCGAATAACACAGTCGAAGAGCAACCCGATATTCCCGTCGGTATGGATTCAGCACATTTGAACACGACCCCAAGAAATTACTTCATACAAAAAAAAATACAAAACATTACAAATCCACCTGACGCACAGTTGTTTCAAATACCTCAAAAGTTGACACCATTTCGCAGGATGGATTTATTGGAATATAAACGGGATATTTTATTCGGTACCGGCACTAATATATAAAAAAGCAAGCTTTCAAGTTTCGATAAATTTTCAGGTGTTTTTACCATTTTATTGACAAAATTACAAAATAGTTTAAAAAAATTAATGAAATACGATATCATACAATCCGTATCAACGCAAAAATAAACGCATAGTAACATTTAGTAATATTTTGAAGAGTCTAATACAGGCGATGACCAATCATCATCACCATCATCATCATTGTTACAGATATCTGAGGAATGAATATCCGGGGAAATGTTTAATTAGAATACTTCCTTGAGAAAACAATTTGGCCGTTGTATCGGGAAGATGCCTGTAACTAGTTAACAGTGTAACTAATGTGTGGTACAAAATTGTATTTCAGCACATTAATAACCCTATATATTATACAAATAGACTAGAGCACACTTACAATACTCGTTTCAATTTTAATGAAGGATTAATGGTTCCTAAGCATAAAAACAATTATCGGCAAAGAACTTTAGATCACATAATTCATAACATATATATATATATTGTAACCTCGTCTGTAAATTTTAAGTTTAGAATAACAAGCTCCCGTTAGACAAACTACAAAAAAGTAGTTTATCGGGCCTTTTTGCATTGTTTTTTTTTCTTTTGTAAAAAAGTAAATAAAAATAATAAATAAGGAAAACTAGCACTACATTATAAAGATCCTCATTGCAATTCTCACCGAAACACTTTCTAGGATAGTTTTCGTTCATTAATGTGATTTAATGGAGTTTGAACGTCTGCAAAGGTAGGTGGGATCGTTGTCTTCCCTTTTCGGATAACAAGGTTTTTGATGTTTAATAATAATAATATTTGGATGATTTGCATAGCGCTGTTTTTTTGTAAAACATCGCTTCAAGAGCACTGTGATTTAGGGGCGTAAGGTGATTATATTGGTGTTTCATGGTCTTGGCTTCAATCAATATCTGCAAATACGCTTTTCTGTACATAGATTCGCTCCTAGGTAAATAATTTATATTTTCTAATAATTTTGATCCAACCGGATTCCTCTCAATTTCATTTCATTGCATACCCAACATGTGAAAGTGGTGAACTTTTCCAAAGATATTAGGTTTTTACCCGTTATTTCCATAAAAACTATCTTCAAATGGTATTTCCGGGCGACCGCAAAATCACTGTCTTGCAGGGAAAATCTTGTGAAGTGTGAAAACAATTTAAGTCTCTGGAGACTGGCCATCCCTTGTTCTTCACCTGAAATCTAGCTTTAGATTGTTCAGAATTGCTCCTGTTTTCTTTTCTGGAATCTTTTGTCGGAGCTCCTTCATCCCTATTTTGGGTCATTTTACCAACAACAACAAAAAACTCTTCCAATTTTTGCGTTCTGATTTCCTCAATTTGTCAAATAGTCTTTAGAGCCCGAACATGTGAGAAAATAAAATATTTAATTTTTATGGAAAATTTCATTAAGTAAAGGTGTTTAAAAAAGCGGAAGAAAAAAAATGGGCAAAAATGAGCACAATTTTTTCCTAATTATCATATATTCTCCTTATTTTACATGAATACCGCACAAGAGTCCCAACTGCTCCCAGCCGTCTGGAGCTATGGCATCCCCATTGGGGAATGTTGTGAGACTGAAGGTATTGGGGAGGGGAAGGAGAAGAGGAAGAGGGAGGTGGGGAAATACCTGGCTATTCGGATCTGGTCACCAAACACGGCTAAAAGCCATTTCGAGCAACGTTTCAATTCTGAATGGTGGTCTTTCACCAGGGCGATACTGAGAGTATCTTCCACTCCTTTCTTCGTTCATTCGCTTTACATGCCCGAACCCTTTCTTAATCTTGCTCACTGTGCTTAACATCAGCCTGTATTGAAATGTATATTAATAGAAATTATTCCAATGACAAAAGTACTTTACATTATTAATTTGTTACCAATGTTCATTACACATTTTTCAGCATTTTGAAATTGATTATGGAAAATGTCGATAACAGGCGAGGGGCATGACTAATAGTAGATTAGTTCTGAATGGAAAGATCATAATGGGCGTTTTTTCTAAATTTTCTGTATTGCTGATATAACCGTTCAAGAGGTTATAAGTAAAGCAGTTTCCCGTCTGTTGGCAAGGCCACTAATACCCAGAATTCCTGATAAGAAGGCTGATGGATAAAACCAGGGATAGTTGCCGATGTCTCCAAAATAATAATATCTTAGAAACCAGTTACCAATTTACACCTGTAACTTGTGACCAGCTCTGATTAGCTCGGTACTTTTCAACATCTCCTTCTCCTCCCTACTTCTTTCATCCTCACAACATATCACATCTGGGAATCTCATAATCCCACTGGCTCCGGACAGTTGGGACTTTTGTGCGGTATCCGCATAAATTAAATATCAGTTTTTAAGGAGTTTTTTATAGATCTCAAAAAAGCGTTTGATGGTATATCTCATGACAACCTTATAATTAAATTAAGCAACAATGGAATAAATAGTACAGCTCTGGAATGGATAAAAAGCTATCTTTTCGAACATCCTCAAATGGTAAAACAAATGATGTACTCAGTCAGCCAAAAACAAATAATTTCGGCATACCTTAAGGTACACCACTGGGACCTTTACTTTTAATCATCTATGTAAATGATGTATTCATGGAAGAGCTAAACGGAAAAATAATATCTTATGCTGACGACACTGTCATAATAATTGAAGATACTGACTGGAATTCTCTTAACAAGCTAGCAAATACTGATATTAATATATTGAAAAACTGGTTCCATAATAATCTCCTCTCCCTTAACACTGAAAAAACAAAATTTATTCCTTTATCAATAAATTTTAATCAAAACCAGAAATAAGAATTATAATACACCAAATTAAATGCAACAGAACCAATTGTAATCAAGCATGTTCTATACTTAGTCCAACTTCCAAAATTAAATACCTCGGTGTATATATAGACCAGCATTTTAAATGGAAAAACACATATTTGTGAACTTGTTAAACGAATTAGAAAATGTATATATATACATTTATAAGACTAAGAAATATTATTAGACTGGAAAACCTAAAAAGAGTGTACTATGTAATTGTTCAGTCTATTTTTTTTATTTTATTATGGAATTGTTGGTTGGGGTGAACATATTTTTTGTTTAGTCCACTTAAAATAATTCAAAGATTTATAATAAGGGTAATTTAAAAAAAAACCATCATCATTTTCCGCTGAAAACCTTTTTACAATATTCAATGTACTTAGATAAGTTACAGTAGATAAAATCTATAAAAAATATGCAATTATTCAAATTGTTAGAGAAAAAACGTTAAATAAATTACAATTTAATATATCCGCAAGGTATCAGCATACGCAAAACACCTACCTATATCTAGGAATAACTTTTTTTTAACAATCTTCCTCCTAATCTTAAAATAGATAATATCTTAGAAAATATACATGAATTACAACATAAATTAAAAAATTACCTCAAACTACTGTAACAATCTTTTATTTGTTATTTATTATTAGGTTTTTTTTTCTTTTTATTTTTTCAACAAACCTTTCTTTTCTTTTCTTTTCTTTTCTTTTCTTTTCTTTTCTTTTCTTTAATACTATTACTATTGAGAAATTACTAAATTTACACGACTCATTTATATTTTCCTGCTATTATACAACAATGTTTTAAGTTATGATCAAATTATTTAAGCGATAAACCCTCACCAAACACAAGAACCTTGTTTCTTTAAGGTGAGGAACAGCTATATTATTTTTTTGTTACACTATATGAATCATGTTTTATTTATATACTTTCTGTAAAAAAATAATCGTATTAAATAAATAAATAAAAATTAAAAAAAAAAAAAAAAAAAATATATATATATGTAATAGTCAAGCGGCATTTTTTTATGTACTTTTTTATGTACTAGTATATATGTATTTTTGTATCGCATTAATGGAATTAATTGATAAAGTTGTTCCCTACTTGCTACGCTTGCTTGGGCCGTGTTAAAGCAACTAGTCCATTTCATGGCATGTCGAGTCTTTTGGGGGAGCAAAGGTCGAATAAAAAAATGGTTATTTACAGTTCGAAATGTCATCCGGTGAGAATAAATTTGTAATTGACTTAGCGTTCACTCAAAATAATTGATTAGTAAAAGCAACTTTAAAAAAAAACATAAAAAACTATACCTGTTGAACGAGAGTCGGGCAAGACAAATATTAAATGTCTAACAAACGCAACAAGTGCTGTGTCTTATAATTTCTGAGAGCTTTCAAAGTTTCGTAACACAACTTTTCACTGAAGGGCGGCGCTGCCTTCAAAGTCATACACGAAATTAATTTTAAGTCAAGGCTTTCCAACTCGTTTAATTATTTACATCACTCAAGCTGAACGTTAGTAAATTGTATATTTTATTTTTCACAAAAAAAGTACCGTAATGTTTTAACGAGATCCAGTCAGGTATAATTGTGGCTTTAGCTCTATTATTCGTTGTTTTTAGTTACAGGTTTAAAAAATTAAATTTCTTTTTAATCATTGAAGATGATATTTAACAAATCACACATGAAATAAACAGAAAAGACATAGAAAATTAAAAGGTAACAGTTGCATCTGGGACTCGAACCCAAAACCTCTTGATCTATCCGTGACCAGCGCTCTATCCAGGTGAGATAATGCTACCTTATTACTGTGGTGGTACATTCGTATCGTATTACACGTAGGTATATTTTTTGATGCATACCTACCTATTAAACTTGAATTACTGTCTGGCATTTAATAGTAGACAAAAAATGAGGGCGCTGGAATCGTTTAAAATGGTTTTAATGGTATCAACAATATGGTTCATAGGAAAATGATTGTACTTTTTTTTAAACACATGATATCACAATTTTTTTTTTTAAATTTTTTTTTAAATTAAATTTTTTTTTATTTATTTATTATTTTTTTTTTTTTTAATACTATAAACATACACAAAATATAAATTGTCAAATTGAGAAACAAAATTCAAATTCAAATCAGTTGATTGGTGGGGCCATAGCAATGAAAAAAAAATAGTTCCACTTTATTAAATGTCTGCATTTTATTGCCGAGCTATTGATGGTTCGAAAAAATATTTATTCAGAAGTTTCTGATAAACAACATGGCTTGTGGTTCAAAAATATATCAAAGTGATAAACAACCGTTACCATGATGACCGCATATTGTTATTTTCTTACCATGTGCTCAGAAAATCACATGTTGAAGTTATGGCAAGCCACAACACCCACATGTTTTGCACACAAATTAAAATAATTAATTTTCATATCCCGGCAAGAACTTAAGAAGTTGTTTATAAATTCCATTCCCACACGATATGTATTAAAATGTGATTGTTCTGAACGAAACAACGCTCGACATTATTTATCCATGCAAACGGCCAAAGGGGGAACTAAAGACGCCATGTTTTTTTTTTGTAAATTGGCTGAAAATGTATTCAGTTTCGTTTTGTTGATAATACAAAGTGATACATATTACATATTGAAAAGCGATAAAAGTGATCCAACAACCGTTGTTCATTGTTTGGCAATTATGAACTATGAAAACCTATAGAAAAACGAGTTGCCGCCAATAAGGAACTCTAGTCCAATTTTATTTTTTTTTGTTAATCAGTAATCACATTCAAACTTAAATATCAGCACAATTCTTTTTTTTTTTAAAGTTAGTTTTCATAGTCATAATAATTTTCAAAGTTACAATTTTTCAAAGTCCACTAAAACGCTCCAAATTTAAGGCCGGTCGGTATTTATCAGTTGTGAGGTTAGAATGTAAAATGTCAAAACAAGAATGGGCTTTACCGCACATAAAAAAAATACATATTTGAAATTCAAAACAAAAGCGAAAAATAAAAATGTCCATAGTAATGAAATAAAAAATGTGCACGTGACGTCGGATGTTCCAAATCGTCAAATGCAATGGTACCAACATAACACTATGTTTTTATGAGTTTTTTTATCACTTTTAAATAACGATTTATAAATCCCACGTCTAATTATATATAATAAATTTATATATTCAGAATTGGCGTTTGCTGATATATATGAATATATATTTTTAATTTATCGAAGGAAGCAATCACTTTGTGACTTGACATTATAATTTAAATGAAATGTGTTTTTTGTTTTAAGTCACATTATTTCATTTATATATATATTTCTGCATTCGACCATATATCTGTATTTCAATTTTAGTTTATATGTGTACATTCCTAAAGAAGGTTGAGTCCAACCGAAACCGGTCGAATGCATAAATATATATAAATAAAATAATGTAACTTAAAACAAAAACTTATTTTTGAAGCCATTATATTTTTCACATAAGTTCTTTATTAGGAGAGTACTAGAGAGTACACAATTATGAGAAGTGTACTCATTCCTCTTTTAACATACATTTACAAGCAATAACTTTGTATCCCAGCAACTATTTGATGTAAAAAGCAACTAAATGCTTTCGACAATAAAGCCATATACCTCGAACCGTACCCTTTTTTATAATTTCATATTAAATTGTGAACAATAAGAAGTTCCACAAATAATGAAACACAACAGCCATAAAAAAATGCTAAAAGGATTTATGTTACCCAAGGCAAAATGTAGATGGGTTGTAGTTTATTAAATAACGTTAGCAATAAAGTTGTTATTCAAATATGAAACAAAATAAAACGAAGCTGTGGTAACATAAACAAAAAATTATTATTATTCTGATATTGTGGGAATTAGCTCTGTGTCGTCTCTCGAAATGCCTTGTCCTATGACATCTACTTTGTAAGAACAGTTCGGTACAGGAGTATGAATTATGATCGTTGCATCCAGTGGTCCCTCCTTCAAACTATAATAAATACATTACTGTCATTACTTATGTGATAAAACCTAAACGATCCCCGCTTTCTAATTAACTAACTAACGAACGAATGCAGCTTTTACTTTGTATAACTCGAAGCAGGTGGATGAGATGGGAAGGCTGATTGGAATATTGAAAGAAGGTTGAATGCAGGAAACTCCACTGAATGCGGTTAACGTTAACAAAAAAGTGTCCACAGTGGAGTGCTGATACCAACCCTGATGTATGGAAGTGAGGCATAGAAGTGGCAGAAGAAGGATGAAAGTAGACTGAATGCTGTAGAAATCAGATCCCTGAGATGACCGTGTGAAAAATGTTGAGATTCGCAAAAATCGTAAGGCTGATATGAGCGTAATGAGTAAGATTAAAAAAGAACGCTTAGATGGTTTGGGCATGTAGAGCGGATGAACGAAGAAAGGGGTGTAAGGAGAATATATGACGCGAATGTAAATGGGGAGGAAGACATGACACGATCAAGTGAACCAAATACTTGAGTCGAGCCATGTCAAGGGTCAGAATAACATGAGAGTAGGTATGTATGAGACGATGTATGAATGTGAATGAAGCAAGGAGTGTGTGCCAAGACCGAGTTGTTTGGCGGTCCGTCCTCTCTACTTACACCTGCGGTGAAATGGCTTAATGGGTAGTTAGTTAGCAATTTTATTTTCTTTTGTTTAATCAATGCTGCCTGTATAAAAGACCCACGCTCTGACGGTCAAAATGGCCGTCAATATTGACCGAGTTCTTGTCACCAATGGCATAACAGACAAATATGTAGCTTCAAGCTCCGATGCTGTACACTCGGTGTACAGGGAACACATTTAGACTTTTGTAATTTTTAAGTTGGATGAAAACGAATAGTTAACATTCATTACTTATGTAAATCATTTTATTAATAGTTCATAAAGTAAAATATTGTGTGTGCTAAAAACGAGGAATAAATATTGGCAATGCATAAAACGCACGATATGTCCATTAAAGCTGGCGGAACGCCGGCTACTAATTACGACCGCGCATCACGACACGGTGAGCAAAATCTTGTACCCCTCTCGCTTACTGCCGCACCATCGGCAAGTTATCAGCGCACGCAGACATACATACTCGTATATATTGACAAAATTTCCCGATTTTTAGTCAAATATTTTTTTCTGTGTACTTTTATATTTTATCCAATACAAAGATGTATTGCTGAGGAATACCTAAAATATGAATTCTGTATTTTGTATAAATGATTACAGACATGTTGATACAATTAGAGACATCTCTAATCAGTTGACAGCACCGGCAAGGATGAGTAAAAAAAATCGAAGGTGGTTCACATCTTTTGATAATTTTACGACAAACTGTATCTACTTAAACAATTTGAAATTGTTCTAAAAATTTCTTTAGATTTTAGTGACATTGGTATAAAGAGCTCGAGCGAAACAAGACGCGGATCTCTTTGATATTGTATGCAAACTTTAATGGCTGTTTGAAATGATTTATAGTTATTTGACGAAATTAAAACAAATTTTCTGTGCATCTACCGCTAGGGGCGCTGCTGGCAGGTCGGCCTTTTATACGGGCGGTACTGGTCAGCCGAAAAACTATAGACTATCGCAAAGAAGTTTGTATAGACATGCAAAAAGGATTAAATTTATTATGACAATGACATTACCCAGGTAAAAAGGTGAGGGTGAATGTGGCCGGTCTGACTCCGCCATATCTCTTTGGGTCCAATATCACACTGCAGGGCTCGACGGTCCAGACTACGGGACAACCTCCCCCTGCAGACACGGTGAGCTCCATCTCTTGGTCTAAATAAATTATTGTACTCTTCCTTAGTTCGTAGTCAAATCGAATATAATTCTTCTATGTGGTTCCCTCACTATATAATTTACTCCGACTCCATTGAAAAGATTTTAAGATATGTTAACTATAAACTCCGATTACCTATAGAAACTATAAATTACAATTACTTGATGAAAAAACTAAAATTATTAAAACTCTCAGATAGAAGACTTGTTTCTGACCTTTCTAACTTTTATTTTCAAAATTTTTAATGGTTTTATAGACAGCCCTGATATTGTCAGCTTTATTAAATTTAATATTCCAACTAGAACTACTCGATTTAAAATTTTATTCAATTTCAGGACTGAGTCATTCAAAAATTCTCTTTTACCCAGACTTCACGCAGAAGGTAATACATTTTCAGACATAGCAGATATGTGCAACCGCTCGGAATGCAAATACAACAGACGATTATTGTAACATCCTCAACAATTATTAATATGTCTGTATAGAGTATACGTATCAGTGAATGTGAGGTATGTTTTGAATATCCGCCTCTGTAGCTAATTACTTGGAATGGTACTTACACTATGTTATTCCTGTATTTGTTCGATATATTATCTGTGTACCTACTGTGATGTGTTTTGCACCTGTGTGACTATTATAACTGACAAAATATTTAAAAGCCCATATAGGGTGTATGTATATAATATAATAAATTAATAAATAACTTAATGTAATTTTTTTAAGAAATGCTTTTTTATGCAGGGTGTATCAGCACGTACCCGACAAACTTAAACCAGCGATTCCTGAGATTATTTCGAGTAAAAAATATAGATGGCGTTTTGATTCCAAAAATGAAAGGTAAAAGTGTTCCAAGAATCACCAGCGATAACTAACCGTTTACATCTTCTTTTTTATCGTTGTCGTGATGCTAGACCTCACCGTTCAAGGTGTTTTGCTTCGGGAAGCACACGGTCTGCCTTATAGCATGGCTAAATTTTAATATTAGAATTAAAAAATGTAGAATTTTAAAATGTTTTATGTAGTTACCTGTTTGATTCTCAACTTTGAAAATGCGAATGACTGATTCATTCTCTGCACATTGACCGAAGTCGATAAAGGACGGTTCAATCCTCAGCTTTGGGAAGACGATATTCAGCTCCAGCTTGATAATCTGTCAATAAAACAAAGTCGTAATACTACTCTACTCAACATTACTCTACATTACATTACGAGAAGAACTTTACAAAATACAAATGGTAACATCTTTTTTAACATTGTTTATATCGATTTTCAGCCAGATATCCACAATAATAATTTATTAAAACAAATAAACAACAAAATCATTTCACGGTCATCTTCAGACTTACACAAAATTTTCTAAAACTACGGTATATATAACAGACGCATATTCATTCCAAATTTTAAGATGTTAATAAGATGAGATGAAACGATTACCCAGCCGTGATAAAAAGTCTTATCACTGTGCACATGCGGAATTCGCGTTAGTTTAATCAATTCATTTGCTTTATGGTTTTGTTTGCGTATTTTTATAGGTTTCTGTGCATTCCTAAAATAATATCACTGTTCGCATGAGATGTCCGCATTAATTTAATCGAGTTATTTATTTTCCATTTTTTATGAGTTTTTTTAATATTCGTAAGATGATATATCCTTGATAAAGGATTTTATTACTGTACAAATGCGAGTTTTTCAATTTGTTTTAATGAATTCATCTGTGTTATAGTTTTTTTGATCATCTTGGCGGGCATTTCTTTCCTGAAAATAATTGCCCCAATTAATAATAATTACCCCTAAACGTAAAACAGATGTTGAATATTTTTTTTAAATAAATAGAGAAACAACTAGTACGGAGAGTCAGTTGTCATTCAAGAGCCGAACAGGTCTTTTACTTATCTTGCCTTCGCCTTCCCTGAAACCTTCCACATCTGCTGCCTCGCCAAGCCTGAACTCTGCCTGGATATCTTGGTGCCTACATCTTCAAAACTAGCCGGCCCTGTTAGGACCGCAAGTACCAGGATCAGGCAGAAAATCAGTCCATCCAGTGCCCCACTTTCAGCACTGGATGCGTGAGGCCAGCACCCCCCACTCATCATTCCCAAAAGTAGAACGAGAGCGTATTTGGAGCCAGCAACCTACATTTCACAGCCTTGTTCGGACATCTGTCCAGTACAGTATATATTCGTGTATACAATTTTATAACTCATTAAAAAATCGCTTCGTTAAAAACATAATGTAACATATTTTCAACAGTTTTTAAAACCAGATAGGTATATAAAGCCATAATATTAATAGAAACAATATATCTTAAATCCTTTAGTATATAAAATCTGAATATAGCAATTGTGATTAATAAAATTTATACTCAATCACAGTTTCCTACCCCTGATTCCCCAAAAAATTGTGTAAATACCGTATTTTTAAAAAAAATTATCAGTCTGAAGATGGCCATGGTAGGCTGAAACCAGTCAGGTCACAAAATAAAAAAGGAAAAAAGTTTTTAAATTGTTTAAATTATTATAAAGGAATTCCAGCAATTTTCAAAAATAAAAATATATCAACAATACCTATACACATACTATGCACTTAAACTTCAAATAATATTATTATCAGCAACAAAACCTGATCATCCAATCTATCTTGCTTTATACTCAGCTTTTTATTAGTCTTCAAATGTGTGGGTAATTCGTGACAACCTTTAAGGCACATTGACGTTGTCACTAGGCACTCTATTTTTATCTGTAAACCAAAATCGATACCACTTTCTAATTATATGTATTTATTAATTGAATACATTCGATGTACAAGAACCACTAATTAATCATCATTAAGCCAAACGTAAACATGGATATGAATAAGGTATACGTGGGTGAAGGATAGGCTGCAACGCAGGTGTCGACATTAACTTCTAACCTGTTCTGAGAAACTAATCATGTTGTGCAAAATTACGGTGTTTTACTCGAATATTGTTATATTTTTTATTATGTGGTAAGTACCGAGATCAATTTATAAAGCTGTTTCATTATATAAATAGTACAGGTAATCCACTAAAATTCCTAGAAGAGAAATGAATGGGGAGAAATGAAGAGAGAACAAAAATATCGAATAGAAAACTACTCGTAATAAATTATCTGATTTTTTCTGAATCTGTCCTGCCTAAAATTATTAGCCATTTCCCTATTTTTGGACCGAAGGGTGACAATTCACACAGCTACAGTTGTGAAGGGATTTTGTTGTTATTTTAGTCTTAGGTACGAGAATACTTTTTGATGGGGCGCTGTGCTGCTCGTTGAACAGAAAGGTCATTTCTGCCCTTACTTCCAACCTGATGTTTTGTTGGACTGTTTATATTAAAAACAATTATGGACATACATTATTATCTTTTTAATGTATGCACTGTCGAACATCAAGTATATTAAATTCCTTAGAGAGAGCGTCCCTCGAATATCTGAAAAGCTTCTTCATAATAACATGTAGAATAAATGTATGTGCCTTCAATAAGGGCTTTAATAGTGTTCTTCCTATAGCAATGCTACTTCTTCCACCCAATGCAACTATAAGTTATGATTATATTACATCGTCCATATCTATGTACATATTTTATGTCTTGCATTTTTTTTTATTTCCCGCATAGAAAAAAAATAATGTGCCCACTCTCTTAGCTACTTTATCAATTTGATGTTTTCGATGGAGGTTATTATCAACTTTACTAAAACGCCTAAATATTTAATTAGCTTAACACATTCGAGGACTTCGCACTTACAGGGAGAGTTATTATTACCAAAGCTATAGTTGCTTTATGTACTGTGAGGTGATGAGATATCTGGGGTTGTCCCGCAATAGTAGCAACTGCAAAATTACGCAATGTACAATATTTATTCTGATATCGTGTCCTATGCGTGCAAAATCGTGTCTTCTCAAGCTAAAACTTTATAATATAACGTGTTAATCCGAAGTGACCTGCCAGGTAAGTGTGTTTCTGTATATGTTTGTACATATTTAGATAAACCATGTGCCTTTGAGGTGATTTTTCACAAATCTTCTAATTATTATTATTACCACCGAATGTTATTTGGTTTTCGGTGTGTTTAATATAAGCAAATTGTTATCCAGTCACTATTTCATTCCGTTTATACCGGTATTTGAAAAGTGGTGTGTTTACTTCCAATCATTCCCTCAAAATATGTAATGGTGTCATCTTCAAACGTAATAACTTTCCCACCAATAAGGTTGCAGATTTCAATGAGGTAAATAATAAATAGTAGGGGCCCTAAAGTACTACCTTGTGGTATTCCAAAGTTATTTTTTAGTGGACTTCCCATAGCCTCATTAATTCTTATTTCTTGGAATCTATTATATATATAACTTTGTATCCATTGGAAATCTTTTTCCCTTATTCTCATATACCTTAGTCCTTTTAGAAGTATTTTATACGATATTGTATCAAAATTCTTGGTCAGATCTAGGAACAGGGCAATGTTTTTCGTACCATGGTCCATGTTTCCTGCAATAGTTTCCGTGAGGCATGCGATGGCGTCATCAGTAAGATGTGTATCCAATATGCTTAATAGAGAATCTATAGTGGTTTTAATGAGTATTAATTAAACTAATTCTTGCCTTCAATGAAGATTCAGGAGGAATCTCGAAATGGTTTTCAGATTTCAGCCTAAAGGGGGACTCCACTTCAATAGTTCCCGCTGCTACCAACTCGTGAGGGTTGTAAACGGTCAGAGACTTTGATAAACTGAGAAAATTAATATTTTGGATTAGCCGCACTCAAACCATTGCATGATGCCACCCTAGAAAACAGGTCATAACATTTAAAACTAAAGAAAAAACACTAAACGAATTTTTTTGTTTTGCTGTATTTCCCGAAAAGATTTTTATTATTTTGAAGTAATGCTAACTTTGCCATTGCGAATTTCGTTTATTTAATAACTTTTTTTTTCCTTTTTGGTATTTTCAGATGATTATCAAAACATTCTTTCTAATAAGAGCTTTTTTAATACACTTATTGGACAAAACACGCTTGATAGTCGATAGTTTAGCTCGGGATATTGAAAAATTCGTCAGATTTTACATCGTAACCACTGACGTCAGAATTGATAGACTTGCCCTAATACAATTTCCACAGCTGGAGGCAAAGATCACGTGACACCCATTTTGGCACCAGCTTTAGTTCACTACCGTCCACGTTATTTTGCGTGATTTTGACTCCGGGAAGCAATTTACAAAAAAGGGTCAAACTAAATACTCCAACAAAATATTCTGTTTTGTAAACAAGCCGAACCTTTTTACTTAGTAACTGTTTTACTTCAATTGACTGCACGTCTAGTGCGCCCCTCCCGCACCCCTCTTATTTTGATTTCTTCGCCTTACGCGTTAGGGCATCTTTATATAGTATTTGCTCTGTGATCGTAACAAATCGACAAAAAAAACTTAAATATTCAAACTAAGACTGAAAACAAATTAAATTAACTGATTAAAACAAATTAACTGTTCCACAGCTACGAGGACTTTTCGAGTTGATGAAACCAACTTGCTGTAAAATCACACCCACTAGAGACTTTGTTCAGGTAGGTGCGAGCGACTATCCAATATAGGCTAACAAATATGTACTTTTATTTCATACTCATATATTATAAAACAATTGTCTTTTAGATTTTCAAATAAACATATTGAGAATACCGAATTCCAATATGATAATCGTATTTTTTTTATTATTTAATCATTAATAATATTAATAATTCTCAAATAACGTACGAAACATAAAAATACACAGAAATTAAAAAGGTAACGGTCGCATCTGGGAATCGAACCCAGGACCTCTGTCGTACCGCGATTACTTACATGCGGCCCTTACCTTTTATTTTATTTTCCGTGTATTTTTCTGTTTCGCATTTTATTTGAGAATTCCATAAATATCATGTTAATATTTTCTTCAATGATTAATTATTACAGTGGGGTTTATAAGCTTCAATAAGTTATTCCAATAAATTGAGTATGTTCATTAGGTAATTCCGTTTTCAATCACGTCCTGAAAATTGTGCTTTTCATCTTCCAACTAATTATATATGTATTAGCACTCCCCTAAGGAAATCACAAAGTTTTATTATCCACCTACATTTTAATCTGCATTATTAATCGATCGTATTTTTCCTAATATTTACATAATACAGGGTGTAATAGCACGTACCCGACAATCTTTAACCAGCGATTCCTAAGCATATTCGTAGTTTAAAATGTTGATGTCATTTTGCTGTCCAATGACATTTAAAATGTTGAGGTCATTTTGCTGTCCAATGACATTTAAAATGTTGATGTCATTTTGCTGTCCAATGACATTTAAAATGTTGAGGTCATTTTGCTGTCCAATGACATTTAAAATGTTGAGGTCATTTTGCTGTCCAATGACATTTAAAATGTTGATGTCATTTTGCTGTCCAATGACATTTAAAATGTTGATGTCATTTTGCTGTCCAATGACATTTAAAATGTTAATGTCATTTTGCTGTCCAATGACATTTAAAAAATATATATATTTATTTATTTGAGTTTTTAATCCAGCAGGACGGGGTGGGTAGCGCAAACCCAGTCTGCCATATCACATGAAATACTCGTATATACAATATAAAAAGAGAAACGAATACAATAAAATAAATAAAAAACAATAATAATAATAAAAATAATAAAGGTTAAATAATAATATAAAGACATATGAAAAGAAAATGTGAAAAAATAAAAAAAATAATTACTAAAAGATAATTACATCAAAATAAAAGAAATAAAAAGAAAAACTTAATAGATGATAGTAACATAGAATAAATTAAATAAATTTAATTTAATAGATCGTCTTCAGGGTGGCAGTCGCATCATCTGCATCCATCGCTCATTGAGTGGAGAACTGAGCCACGCGGATGCAGCCACTACAATGGCGTTGGTTGACTTCCGTGTCCCTCCCTTGAGTGAACATCGTCGTGGCACTGCAGAACCTTGGAAGTTGCAGAAGTTGCCTGTATGCGCTGTTGTAGCACACCCTCAGCTTGTCCCATTGCGCTGTTGAGTATTGCGACCACAGCTCAGATGTGTATAGGGCAGTGCAGTATGTCTTAAAAAGCAGTTTCCTGACATCGTCGCTACAGTGGTAGAACCGCGTTGTTAAAGAGAATTCCGGCGCGTATATTGATGGCTCTTCTTTGTCGTTCCATATCATTCATATCGTTCATGTCTTTTGTAAGGATATGCCCAGGTATCTGACCTGCGAGGCACCAGCAGTATATTTCCTTCTAGCCAGATTGGTGGAATATTTAGTGGCTCCTTCTTGTGTTATATATACGAGTATATATGTGTGTTTCCATCACACGTCACCACTGGGTATAATCTAGCACGTCACGTGATAAGTACTCCGTCACGCTCCGCAGCACGGTACAGACGAAACAGAGCATGTATCACGTGATCAGTAGCGAAGTACGAAGGATTTTCTTTTTTTTTTATTTGTTTTTATATCATCGGACAGCAAAACGGCATCAACATGTTTTACTCCAGTTACACCCTGTATGTGCAGATGTTGGGCGAGGAGCCGTGTATATATTTACTTACCGTGGATTTATGTTGAGGATGGGACATCTTGTCTCTAATATTTCATCCATAAAACAAAACATAGAAGCACAATTTATTTTTAAAAATTAATTAAAAAAGAGAAAGATGGCAGAAAACATTACAGTTTACGGAATAAAAAATTCTGCCGACAAAGAAAAAAAAATTAAAAGATGTGGTTACATACCACTTAATAATATTATAGCTATACCTCCTATCAAACCTTTCGACCACAGAGCAAAAAATATCACAAAAATCCCCCTTGTGCTTTTGATTATTTCAAGAATATGAAGTTTTTCAGCTTGCTGAACAAAAGGCAAACATTTGTTCCACAACTCTTATTCTAAATCTTTTTTTTTATAACGGCACAAGAAATAAGACTAGTGACCTCAGATATCCATGCGCCGATCCAAAAATCTTGACGGCATGTGTTGTGAAGATTGTTCCATCCTTTGCATCACAGATGGTTACCTTGGGAAGTATGAGGCGAGCGGACAAAGCAGAACTAGTGACCGGAGGAGTTACTCTATAAAGTTCATCACTAGAAAACAGGTAATAACAACAATCAGTTATCAACAGGGAGGGATAGCACATAACAAGAGTGGTGAACCTATTTCGTCGAATGTATTAAAGAATTTACCGGTTCTTATAAATAATCATCGTGTGTTGTAGTAGGTGTTGACAATAATGATAATGATTATAGACATCTCTTCTTCGTTTGTATAAAATTCTAAAAGTTGTCCTCCTAGTTTATGTCAAGCAATTACATATTTTATTAAATAGTTATTGCACATATTCAAGTGAGGCTATGCGATGGAAGAGAGAGATTCACTGCACGCAGTAGAATAAGAGTAAAGATCCGCGATGCTCTACCACAAGCAGATAATTATGAACAGTGAGATCTTATTAATTTTTCTGTTCTAAGCAATGAGAAATCTTACGTTCGATACTCCTTACACTGAATGCTTCCTACAAGTAGCCTATTGATAGTCAATGTTTCCATGGCATACTCGATATTTTGGACGCTGTTTGCATTATGATTCCCAGTTGTCATTAAAGTGACTGCTAAATTAGCAGATTTTCCCGGACACAGCATCATATGCCTCGGTTCAATCTGAAAATAAATCGGTTTTCAACTAATGTTGCCAAACCTCCAATAACATCAAATAAAATCCTATAACAAATTGATTTTGGAATATTAAGATAACTACTTATCAAGGCGGGGTGGTGAAAGTGATGAAAGAATCATGCTTTCGTACCTTCCGATACTCTATCTACTAAAATGAAAACAAAATTGACCGTAAAATAGTCCTCGGCGGGGCGGCCGCAATAGTCCGTCAAACAAAGTTGCATCTTCACATCCCGGTCATCATTACAAGAAGTGTTACTTAAATCATCTTTAAAACTCTCTCCATCATGAACTTCATCCAGTTCTTCTGGCTTAGGAAAGCAATCGGAATAAATATCAGATACAGTAAAAGTATCTTTTAAGCTCGCTGAAGAGTTTAGTTTTATTGAAGAATGCTTTTGATCTGATTCAGATGAATTTGAAGACACGACGACTACTTCATCTTTGGGCCCCGAGCTCTTGAACGATACATATGACATTTTAGATCTCTTCCGCTGGGAAGATCTGGGAAGAGGAAAATCTTGACCATCATTTTGATAATCTCCACCTAATTCGATTTCAACGTGGTGCATCGCCGTTGTGTTTCCCTTCATTGAACTGGCTCTGGAATTCTGTTCTGAATTTGTCGTGTATTCACCAAAACTGGATTTGCTGAAGACAGTTTGCGGAGGATGTTGTTCTTCATCGGGTTCAAGCATAAGAAATTGCGGCAAAGACCTCTTGTTGCTAATGTTTAGCAGAAGACTGAATGGAAGGTCATAATATTGTGGTCTTTCGGAATAAGCTCTATCTGAAAACCAAATGAAAATAAACATGTTTGACGCAATTAAATTATAATAGAGAAAAATAAAAAGTGTGTTAAAGGAAGTAACCTTCATCTTCAAACACATGCCAGTTGACAAATACAGGAACGCTCGAGGTGTTGGTAATTTTCAGAAGCCTCTTTACACTGGGACCTCCGAAAAGTTGGGTTCCGAACTTGAGGCTGTCAGAAATCCTGAGAGGACCTTCGGTCACTTGTGTCATTACTCGTATGGGCAAAGGAGCCAGGCCATCGACCTGAACATTTTAGGAATTGATTGTTAAAAATGTAATGATGAATATTTAACCTACTATATACTTGGGTAAAGAGCAAGCGAATAACGGCACCTTGAATCTAATTTTACCTGAATGTTGATAGTGTCTGCATAGATTCCCCAAGTGTCTGATATCATATCAATCTGTACTCTTTCTATTCCGTGGGGTGGCAACTGAGATGAACTGCACTGAGCTAGGATTCCGAAACCAGCATCCCTTTGAGGCAAAATGCCAACTAAAATACAAAAATTATCCAATTGTCAATATTGTATGCTAAAGTTGACCAATTACTTGAATCTCAACGCAGAAATAACAATAATCTTTCTACGAGTACCAAAGTAATATTTTCTGCACAAAATTTCCAATTTCTGAACAGCAGTTTTTTCGAAACATTTGATATGATAAATTTGGAAGAAGCTTTTGTGACTTTTAATTGATCTTCTCGGTGATGCCTGCTATTTTATAACGTTTTCTGTGGTAATATATTTTAGGTATTAATTACAATTTTTACCATTATTGTTACTCCTTATTGAGCCAACATTCGGACAATCTTGCATATCCCTCGAAAAAAAACTAAAAAAATATAAGTTCCACGAACTTACCATATGCTATCCCATTGATCTTGGCATCGATACTCCTTACAATATCTTCAGGCCGGTTTTTGAATCGTGCATGATAGTTATCCACGCTTACATTGAAGAATGTCCGTATTGGGGTTTTGTTTCTTATCAAAATTATTCGCGACACAACTTAAATGAAAGAGAAAAATTACAAAATATGTCTTTTCATTACATTACTTGAAGTTTTTACTGTCCTGGAAACTATTACCTTTATTTAAAGAAAGACAATGTATTTCAATTTTTGGAACAAGGTAGAAAAGAGGCAAAAGGGTGTTCAGCCCGATGTATGGGATAAGAGAGTTAACAGGAACTGGTGGTTCATCATCTGAAATTAAAAAGAGATATTACATCATGCCAAATTATATTGTTCGAATAAATCGTTTTTTATAACTAGATTGTTTTTGAAAATACCTTCTCCTTGAGTTTGCCAATACCACTCAATAGGAAATACTTCTCGAGACACGTGTGAGAATCGTTCCTCTGAATTTTCATTTTCAATACTATTTGAACTCGATTCTGGAAGATTTGTGGGCGGATACAGCTCTGTGTCGTTCACATCTGAAACCTTATTTTTTTCACAATAATTAATTTCCCTCGAGGCCTATATCGTCGCTGAGGAACTAGCGTCATTGATCCCTTCAGCACCGGTGCATAGTCGGTAAACACGCCAAACACGCGCCCAACATTGACACTTGTCACATGAGAACGGTTGACATTTGTCACGTGAGAAAGCGTCGCTTCTACGACTCGTTCTTGTGTTCAACAGCTCGGCAGTGGAATGACTTGCCGGCCTCTGTGTTTCCTCCATCCTACAACATGGGTCTCTTCAAGACCCAAGTTCACTTCTTCCTATCCTCTAAAAAAGCCGGGCCCTTATACTATCGAGCGGCCCGAACGCATATTTTCAAAACCTATACCGATTCAGTTACGGCGATGACGGAAATAGACAGACTTTATTGGTGAGATTGAACGACACATTATGATACCAAAGTCTAGTCTAATTTATTTATTTATTGTTTTGAAACATTTACAGATAACTAACACTACAATACTTATAAAATTAGCATTGGGAAGTGCGTAAGTGTTAAATAATCTAGTTAAAAATGTTTACAGGATGCATTGTTTTTGGTTTAGTTATCGCTTGATAGAGAAGCTAAATAATAAAAAAGAATTAAGGAAAATAAAACATAAAGCATAATGTAACATACAGAAAGAGAGGTGAAAAATCAACATATAAATAAAGAAAGCACTTATAACATTTCTAATAACACCATAAATTGTAAAACATATTATAAGATATAGAAAGAGAAGAAAAAAAATAAATCAGGTTAAAGTATTGCTAATAACACCACTACCGACGAGCGCCACCTGGCGTACGGGCAGACCAACACCAAGCGTCCCGTCACCAACAAAGACAAAGAAGATTGGAAGAAACGATCAGTACCCCCGGCCCCAGTCCCCACCCGCCGCCCAACTTCACATAACTCCTATCATTTGTATTAGAGTCTTGCAATATATCATAAGGAATACAGTTAGCTTCTTTTTTTTTTTTTCAATTAAACATGTATGAAAACTTAGACCAAGCCGTATTTAATTTTGATAATCTAACTGCATCTCTTTATATGGTCTATAAATAATGTGTAATGATAGTGTCCAAAAAAATAAATAAATTAATATAGGAATAATGTAAGAATAGGAAGTAAGATTTGTACAGCACCCTTGAGGTGATTTTTCACAAAAACGGCGCTATAAAAATCATCCGATTATTATTATTATTATTATTTTCCATGACATGATAGAAGATGGCTGATTTATTTTTAAAATATGCGAGGCTGTTTATAAAGAAGTCTATATCGTCACATCTATATATCATTGTACAATCTACACATTCGAGACATTGGATTGAGTGAGGTAACTTGTTTTTATTACCACCAATTCCTATTCCCACTAACTATCTAACTATCCTATTAACCATCACGCAGTTGCTTCATTCACATGCATATATTGTCTCACTTCAAGTCCAAACTATTTCAATCATAGTGATAAAGTATAATAGATTAGCTTTCGTTTGTGCAAAATTATAAATATATCTATTTAGTCTATTAATTTTATAAGAATGATATTGTTAATAATCTGTAAATGTTCGAAAACAATAAGTAAATAAATTAGACTGTACTTTGCTATCATATTGTGTCGTTCAATCTCACCATTAAAGTCTAGCTAATTGCATCAATAAAGCTACTATATTTCAGTCCTCGTCGTAACCGAAACGGTATTGGTTTTGTAAGCGATATAGCGCTTACAAAACCTAATCTATTTCAGTCCTCGTCGTAACCGAAACGATATTGGTTTTGTAAGCGATATAGCGCTTACTCTATTTCAGTCCTCGTCGTAACCGAAGCGGTATAGGTTTAGTAAGTGATTTAGCGCTAACAAAACCTACTCTATTTCAGTCTTCGTCGTAACCGAAACGGTATAGGTTTAGTAAGTGATTTAGCGCTAACAAAACCTACTCTATTTCAGTCGCTGTAAATGAATCGATATAGGTTTTATAAATATGCGGCCCGGTTGTAAAGACTTTCCCTGAACCAGCCTCTCCCGATCCAATCCGCCACACAGTAGATGGGCCAACGCACCCGGCACCCCTGCTAAGTCACAAAACGTAGCGAACCACTTGGAGTGACCTATGGCAGAGGTGTTAGCCATCCAATTAATTGTTCCCGGGGCGATGCTATATCAGGAATACCAAAATATAGAATATAGAAATTAGGTTCATAAATAATCCAATATGTCGGCGCAAAGAACCAAAGCAACCTTTGGTTAATACGTGTTTTAAATATTATGGCTTAACGTTAAAAAAAAGTAAAAGTTTAAGAGGCAATTGTTGGCTACTCCACGAGAAATTAGCAAGAGTTTAGACTTCTTCGCAACCAAAATCACGTTTAATTTGAAGAACTCAAATGTTAACATTTATAATGAACTCCAAACAAGCATGAAATAAGCTAAAAGCGTTACAATTTCTCGGGACTTGTTTCTAAATGTTATTTTAAAAATAGCAAGATAAAGTTATCAAAAACATTTATTACAGAATTCTACCTGATTCAAATCAAAATAAACTAAATTTGTATAGGTTGTAGGCTATTGATAGCATAAAATTTATACATAACAAGTACCTCATCTCCCTCAAAATACTCCAATTTCTTCGACCACGATACCCAATCCAGAATCAAGTCGTAACTTTCGTCGAATTCCTGCTGTATTTTAAACTCAATACAGAGGTTCTCCACGAAGCACGATATCCCCAGAGGCACTATTTGCTCCATTTCTCCCACCGTGCAGGGAATTACAAAGTCCTTGACGAGCGCCCTCCGTTTCGGGAAAACGTGCAAGTAAACTTTCTGAGTTGAGTGGCCCACTATCAGTCCGGAAGGTGGGATGATTGATATATTTAGGTCGTCTGCATTATCACCTGAAAAGGTGTATATAATTAGATGTTAATTTTCCGAATTATTGTAAAATAAATTCAAATCTTTGATTACTACTCATAATTAGTTTATTTCTTGCAAAAGATGCTTTAGTCATTAAAATAAATTACTGAAAAGGTGCACAACGAATAGCTCCGTTAACTGGAGTTAAGTCAAATGATGTATCCTCGCGAAGAAAATTTACCGAATGAAAAAGTTTTTTTTCAATGTGTGTTTGTTAAAATAGCTTCCTAAAATTATATTTAATAGCTTAGAAAAATCACAATTTTAAATGAATATTAAAATAAGAATTAGATTAGTAAAAATATATTTTCAAAATAACGACTTCAGGTCAAAATAGCGAAAGAAAATTGGTCATTAAGAATCAATTCCAAAGTTGTTATTTTTTGTGTGAGTAAAAATAAGGGCCCTTTCACCGTGACTTTAGTTTTTCATCTTCATGTTCCAATGTACTTTTGGAGAGAATGCAGAATTTCAATAGTTAATTCTAATGTGTGTAAGGTTCGATTCAAAACAAATGTGATGTTTCATTTAAACATCGTTTATGTAAAATAACAAACCTATAGGCTCTCCCCACACATACTCCATAGAAACTGGAGTGTTATTCCTCAACACGACCAACACATCTTCCCTGTGATTCACGTACAGAATATCAGGCAGCGACAGGAAGGCGGGTGGCACTACGTAGGGCGGTGCCCCGAGTTGATCAGAACGCCCCAAGTGCTCTATACGTAGGTTCCTGACGGGAAGCAGGGGCATCTTTGGCGAGGCTATTTTGATTTGGATGCGAAGGCTTTTTTGGACCATTCCCTCATTTATATCTAGACTAAAAAACAAATTCAATATAAATTACGTTACTTTAAGGCGGAAAGAGACGTCGGAGAGTGATTATATAATAATTTCGAAAAAAATATTAGATTTTAACGCAATAAATAAATAAAAATTATATTTTAAAAAATACATATTTACATAGGCTTAGCAGTTATCAATATCAATTCAGAAATGAGACCTTTTCTGACCGTCCTACGTATTTTTTACAAAATACGAAAATAATTTTTTAAAGTGAAGAAAAATAATTCTAATCCTTTCCCGGTACGTTTAATTTATAAATTTAAACAAAGTTTTGTAATACGCATTTAAAAAAACCGAAGAAAAAAAAATCTTTTCGGCACTATATAGAAAAACCTTCATAGATAGACAATCCTCAAAAAACACAACGTATTTATTGATGATTTTTTTTAATTATTTATTCATCTATACAATCTCGGGGTATTATAAGGGTTACGGTACTGGGCCTGCCTCACTAGGAAAACCTGTGATGGATATTCAACATTTAAAAATATTTCGTAAAACATCCGCTTAAAAATATGTAACATATTTTTTTTCTCTTTATGTTCACCGTAATCCCTCTCCGACGTCGTCATCGTCATCGTCCCCCCCCCCCCCTTCATCATTTAATTTTAAAACGGATAATTTGTGATGCAACTCGATTATAATATTACTTTTTTTTAGGGTTTAATACAAAAAGTTATAACAAATACAAAATTGTATATATACCGTAGTTTAAATTGTATATATACCGTAGTTTAAATTGTATATATACCGTAGTTTAAATTGTATATATACCGTAGTTTAAAGTGTATATATACCGTAGTTTAAATTGTATATATACCGTAGTTTAAATTGTATATATACCGTATTTTAAATTGTATATATACCGTAGTTTAAATTGTATATATACCATAGTTTAAATTTTATATATACCGTAGTTTAAATTGTATATATACCGTAGTTTAAATTGTATATATACCGTAGTTTAAATTGTATATATACCGTAGTTTAAATTGTATATATACCGTAGTTTAAAGTGTATATATACCGTAGTTTAAATTGTATATATACCGTAGTTTAAAGTGTATATATACCGTAGATTAAATTGTATATATACCGTAGTTTAAATTGTATATATACCATAGTTTAAATTTTATATATACCGTAGTTTAAATTGTATATATACCGTAGTTTAAATTTTATATATACCGTAGTTTAAATTGTATATATACCGTAGTTAAAATTGTACCGGACTAAAGATGGCAGTGATAGGCTGAAACCGCTATAGATATAGAATTATTTCAATAAATCATTATAATGAAATTCCACCGTGATCTGTCAGTTTCAAAAATAGTATTATGTTCAATTTACGGTGAATTTTTGCCGATACCGTTTCCAAACTTATTATCTGTCTCTCCCCAGATCTGGAGAGAAATCTCCAGGACTGGCAACTCTCGCCCTACTATATGACTAACTAACTAACTAACTAACCATCACGCCGTTTCCCCGCAGGGGTAGGCAGAGAGGACGGACCGCCAAACAACTCGATCTTGGCATACACCTCTTGCTTCATTCACATTCATACATCGTCTCATACATTCTCTTCTATTATTCCGACTTCTGACATGGCCCGACTCAAGTATTTGATTCACTTGATCGTGCCATGTCTTCCTCGGGCGTCTCCGGCTTCTTCTTCCATTCACATTCGCGTCATACATTCTTCTTACACTCCTTTCTTCGTTCATTCGCTCTACATGCCCAAACCATCTAAGCGTCCCTTTCTTAATCTTACTCATTACGCTTACATCAGCCTTGATTCTTTACGAATTTCAACATTTTTCACACGATCATACATGGTTTTACCACACATTCGTCTCAGAGATCTCATTTCTACGGCATTCAGTTTACTTTCATCCTTCTTCTGCCAATTCCATGCCTCACTGCCATACATCAGGGTTGGTATCAGCACTCCATTGTGGACTGCTAGCTTCGCTTCTTTGGACAACTTTACTATATGAACCTACTATATGAACGTCAAATAATCTAAGTTTTATCAAGTTAAAAGGTTCAGTTCTTGTACTTTATCTACTTTAAAATAATGAAGAATTCCCACCCCGGGTTATGAACCCGCGAACTCCGGTTGGAGCTTCAAGGAGCTTAACGCTCTGCAACGGGAAATATCAGTGTGTACTATTTTTTTACACCATTACAGAAAGTGTCTAAGAAATACTTTATCTGAAATCCATGTTTCCAACAACTTGGATTTTATACCCAGATCGAAAAAAACTGTCTTGAGCCCATAAATAAAATAATATAAACGAAATATTTAAATAATGTACTCTTTTCAAGCAGATTTAGTACGCAAAAAGTAGAATAAAATATTTGAACACAATATCTTTCACTCTAAGCGAGTATAACTACAGGTGCTCCATAAAAAATATCACCCAGTAATATTTCATATGGAAAACTTAAACTCACAGTCTGCAAACATATTATCCTTATAAACCCATCCTCTTTTACCGGATAAGTACCTACTTGAATGTTTTTAAAGGATATAATTTTTTCATTTTTTAAAACAACATCTCTCAATGAAAATACGAAATAGAAGAATACACGGAAAATAAAAAGATAAGATCGCGACTGATATAACTTATTAATTTTTGAAAATAATATCTCCTAATGAAAATGTGAAGACACGGAAAATAAAAAATATACACCAATAATAACTTTATATAATTAATAATAAGTAATTACTACCTAGCAGAACTTTTATATTACCAAAACCGTTTTTAAACTAACTAACTAACTAACCATCACGCCGTTTCCCCGCAGGGGTAGGCAGAGAGGACGGACCGCCGAACAACTCGATCTTGGCATACACTTCTTGCTTCATTCACATTCATACAACGCCTTATACATTCTCTTCTGTTATTCCGACTTCTGACATGGCCCGACTCGAGTATTTGATTCACTTGATCGTGCCATGTCTTCCTCGGGCGTCCCCGGCTTCTTCTTCCATTCACATTCGCGTCATATATTCTCCTTACACTCCTTTCTTCGTTCATTCGCTCTACATGCCCAAACCATCTAAGCGTCCCTTTCTTAATCTTGCTCACTACGCTTATCAGCCTTGCATTCTTTACGAATCTCAACATTTTTCACACGATCATACATGGTTTTACCACACATTCGTCTCAGAGATCTCATTTCTACAGCATTCAGTCTACTTTCATCCTTCCTCTGCCAGTTCCATGCCTCACTGCCATACATCAGAGTTGGTATCAGCACTCCATTGTGGACTGCTAGCTCGCTTCTTTGGACAACTTTTTGTTTGCGCCAACCGCGTTCAGTCCTCCGTTAATGGAGTTTCCTGCATTCACCCTTCTTTCAATATCCCTATCAGTCTTTCCATCTCTCGTAAACATACTTCCCAAATACACAAACTCATCGACCTGCTCCAAGTATTCATCATTCACAACTATATTGCATACTGTTTTCGTACTCTCTCTTTCAAACACCATGACTTTGGACTTATTTACATTCATCATTAGCTCATTCATCATACATACTTCGTTCATCCTAGATACGAGGGACTGTAGATCTTCCATACTGTTAGCAATCAGCACCGCATCATCAGCATACAACAGACAACATACTTGCAGACTACTCATTTTCGCGCCCAGGCCCACCTCTTTCAATTCTTGCATACAATTATCCATGTATAGATTGAATAACCACGGTGACATTACGCAGCCTTGCTTAACACCTTTTGTGATGTCAAACCACCCCGTAAAATCACCGTTTGCCCTAACACATGCAACGCTTCCCTCGTACAGAGATGCGATTGCCTGTATAAGATTTGTATTCACACCATACTTAGACAACACCTTCCATAACTTTTTTCTGTCAACTCTGTCGTATGCTTTTTGTAGATCTACAAAAGCACAGAAAAGTTTCTGTTTTTTTGCCAGAAACTTCTCTGTGAGCATACGCAACGAGAAAATCTGATCCATGCACCCCCTTCCACTCATAAATGCGCCTTGCACATCCCATATTTTATCCTTTGTTTTCATTTGTACCCTTTCAATCAATATCCTACCATACAGCTTACCAACTGAACTTAGCAGGCTAATAGCCCTGTGATTTCCACATTCCATGCGTGACCCTTTACCTCTGTATAGAGGCATGATCACAGCCCTTCTCCAATCTAACGGGGTGTAACCCTCCTCTAGACACTGGTTAAAAAGTTTGCATAACCATGTGAGAATTATACGGCTATTTCCTTTAAAGTATTCAGCAGCAATATTGTCGAAACCAACAGCCTTACCATTCTTCATACATCTAATTGATCTTTTAATTTCATCCATGCTAATTTTGGGAACATTCACCCCATCGTCATTCATACCTGACTCGCCACTGGAATCTCTATCACTCGGATTGCTTTCGAAGACCTCTTCAAAGTATTTCATCCATCTCTCTTTTATTTCTTTCTCATTCGTCAACATTTCTCCATCTTTCGATTTTATCACTTTCACACATCCACTTTCTGGACCATTCCGTGACCTTTTGACCTCCTTCCAAAATAGTTTAATATTTTCCTGGAAGTGGTTTGTCATTTTGATCCCCTCTTCCTCTTCCAGGCGTTTCTTTCGTTCTTTCACTCCATCACGTACTCTTTTCTTGCATCCCTTGTAAACTTCTTTCGCTCTATCCCTCTCTTCGCTAGAAGCACTGCCAGCCGCTATCAGAAATATCCACGCTTTCTTCTTCTCTGAGACCAGTGCTTTAATCTCATCATCCCACCATGCATCACCTTTCTTTCTACCTTGCGTACTTATTCCACATACCTCTCTAGCAGATTCACAGAGGCTCACTTTTATGTGGTCCCATGTTTTGTCTATGCTTAGACCGTCCATTACCTTATCATTCAGTCTAATCTCTACACAATTTTCATACTTACTTCTTACATTATCGTTTTGCAATTTTTCTATTTTGACTCTAGTTGGGGTCGACACCGTTTTCACTTTAGAGCGCCAGCCGCGGAAGAGGTTTACTCTCGACACAACCAGGAAATGGTCGGTTTCTATCTCAGCCCCTCTGAAAACTCTGGTGTCTGCGGTGACGGCTCTCAACCTAGAGTCAATTACTACAAAATCAATCATTGACCTCTCATTTCCTATAAATTTAAAATCTAAATTTCCTCTAATTTAAACTAAATAATAATATTTTTATCATTGAAGAAGATATATTAACACATCCCAAATGAACCACGAAACCGAAAAAACAACAGAAATTAGAAAGATTTCAGTTGCATCTGGGACTTGAACCCAGGACCTCTACCTATCCGGGGTAACCGCTTAACCAACTTAGCTAATGAGACCAGTTCAATTTTCGTCCTGGGTTCGAGTCCCAGATGCGACTGAAATCTTTTTAATCTTTGTTGTTTTTTCGGTTTCGTGGTTCATTTGGGATGTGTTAATATTATGTTCTTCAATGATTAAAATATTACAATGAGGTTTACAAACTTCAATAAGTTATAAAAAATAAATTGAATAAATAATAATAGATATTGTTAATTTTTTTTAAACTTCTGCAATATCACTATCTATTGTGACAGCCGTTTCGGTGTTCAAGCCAGTTTTAAAATGGCTTTGAACGCCGCAACAGCTGTCACAACTATAAAAACTAAAACACTTGCAGAACTTAATAATGTTATTAAATTTGATTTATTCAAAAAGGGGTATGTACCCCTTCGCATCTTTTTTTATATTATATAAAACAGGTTTAGAACAATATAAACACAAAAAATTCAACGAACAAACTCCACTCTAACAAAAAACTAGGTTGAGGGACGCCGCCATAGAGCGAAAGACAGTGCGGCGGGAAAATGTATTTCAAGATCGTAGATAAAAACACAGCATGTTCACAAATGTAAGTAAAACGCAATAACTCCAACGTAGGAACTGTGTTTTTACTTACAGGAACGGAGGTTACCAACATGCGTTTTTACTTACCAACAGTGACGAAATTGCAATAACATCAAAAACAATATCGTCTTTGATAATACTAAAAACGAAAAATATTAAATTTCGTCTTAAGTGAAACATACGAAATTCGTTACCTAATAACTTCCCACATTCAACTATTTTTTGCTGATCTTGGTAATTACTGTGTTTTTACTTACCCCGGCAGTATTGTATTCATTGGATACGCGATAACTAATCATACTCGCCAGATTAGGGCTGTCTAACTACTTTCTATTAATTATTTTTAATTTTGATAATATACGGCAATTTTTTCTTCGCTGTGACAATTCAATTTAAGTAATTTTATTACATAAATCACTATAATTTTGATCATCATTTGGAATAATATGTAATTTAAAATTTATAAGTAAAAAAAACGGCATGAGAGAGCGAGATAGAAAGGACTATAAAAGAGTGTGACTGTTTGTCTTTCCAATATTACTCGAGATAATACATTGTGTTAATTGTCGTCGCCCTTGAGGTGATTTTTCACAAAAACGGCGCTATACAAATCGTCCA